>JAQFXW010000285.1:0-20650 GCA_034693945.1 Dendrobaena attemsi | reverse complement strand
GGGGGGGTCTGAAATGGTCAAAATAGCGTGACATACTTTATGGACGGCCCCTCAATGCTCATCAACATCATAACACTAAAATACATAGAAAAATAAAATTGAAATTTTTTATTTGTCCAGAATAAGTTAATGCAATTTATCCAAATTACACTAAATAAATACTAAGCTCAATAGAGTTATATTTGAAAGTCTGGCACAATGAGGGCACATGATAATTCCCCTACTTTTATTTTAGCAAACAGTTTTGAACAGCACGTGTGCACGTTTCAAGCAAGCACTAGGTTTAGAAACAGGAAGTTGCCCCATAACTTAATGATTATTCTTTGTTGCAGGAGAATTCAATTTGTTTGCAAAAGAAAGTAGACTAGAGGCCAGCCTGACCAGGTCATACTTCTACCACGATACAACAACTGAAAACCATGATTAAGAGATCAAGTCACCGAGTCCAATTCGAGTCCAGTGACTTCGAGTCCGAGTCCAAGTCCGAGTCCCCTAAAAACGGACTCGGAGTCCTTCATCACTGCCTATCTTCATCCTGTGTTTGCAGCTCAGGTTGAGTCTTTGCTCTCTGGTACGATCCGCCTCTGGACTTCCTTTCGGCTTTAGTCCCGTTGCTTCATTAGACCGGCTTGCTCTCGACTCTCCATCTCGCTCTTTCCCAGTAGCTGTTGAGTTGCACACCCCTCTGGGAGTCTCACCATCTGCGACTATCACTTTACTTGAATTGTTTTGTTTCCTAACGGTTTCTGGGCACTTTGACAGGGGTGGTTTGCCATTGCCTTCCCCTGGATTTTCCTGCCTTCCCCTTTCGTTCCCGATATGCCACGAGCAATTGTGAGTCCGTATGCCTACGTGTGTCTTGTGCCTGAATCGAATCAGCGACCATATTGAGGAGTAGAGAGGTCTGAGGAGTTGTTTGTCTGTAGTTATAATATTGACGGCATTATATGGTCTATCGCTTGGACCATGATAGCTGTTGCATGTGTTGCACCTGTCGTAGTTATCGAAGTGTCGTCGTTTCTGTGGTGGGTGGAAAGAGTTCTGGCGCTCGACCACTTGACAGCAGGAGGAGAGCAGAGTGTCCTCCAGTGGTATACCTGCAGGCAGTGCGTTTATTTGTCTGCATGTTTCTCTGGTTCGTTTGCAGTCGACGAGGGATGAACATCTTCTGATGGGTGTTGGCGCTCTTATGCTTCTTGACCTTGCCATCGTGTTACCATGGCAACTCGTCGATCCGATCACGTGTCAGATAACAACCTGGAAAACGGTAAATTGTGCATCTAATCCAAAACCACTAATTGTAATATTCTTCACCAATCTATGAACCAGCAAACATCGTGAGCAGGAAAAGCGATACATAATTAGGATAGTGTGTGACAAGACAAAATGTACGTAGGCTGCGTGTTGGGCCTATAATAATCTGACATATTGGACATAGTGGTGAATTTAGGTAAAAGTAAAAGATGGATCGACAGAGGCAGGGGCGTAGACTATTTAAGGGCTTTGCGGGTTCAACCACCTCGATCGATTCCTTGAAGGATTTTAAAGACTTTTTCTACAAGAGAAACTAGGCCTTCAAGTATATATACAATTGTTTGGATGAAAATTTTGAAATTTTCAGACCACAATAAGCATCAAACCACGAACATTTTTCTGACTACGTTTCTGAACACAGGTGATCAGGAAACTATCAGAGAGACAGAGAGATATGATTGGAAGACTGATAGGTAATTAACTGGAGCTCATTCGTTTGAATTAAATAGAATGAGAGTTCCTCTGAAAATAAGAGAATTATTTGTTTGGTCCATATCGTATCCTGGTTTCGAACTAAATATAGTTGTCAAGTAGCTCCCTCCCTCCCGGTCTTCCATTCCGGATCTATCCACATCCCGTCAAATCAGAACTGTCCCTGATGTTCTGAACCCACCCAGTGATCCCCGACATAGCAGTTGTCGAAAGACTATAGGAGTCCAAGCAATAGCTACATACAGGGTGGCCAAAGAAAAGTGAGAACACTACGGTTTCTTAATATTTCGGTCAAAGTAAGATGTCACTAAAAGTTGAATAACTTTTGTTCTAGGAGATATTTTGGTGAAATTTGGCAGTTATACGTACATATGTATATTGCCTTTCAGTGTGTAAAGTTTTATTTGAAACGTCTTACTTCTGACCAAAATATTAGGAAAACCGTCATGTTCTCACTTTTTTGGGCCACCCTGTATGTAAGCCCATCTGTACACATAATAGGGAAGTCTTAGACATAACTATTATGAAGTGAAGAAATCATCACACTGTGTGTTGCTTGATAGGCTGATGCCACATCAAACGTCACCTATTCAGCTGAGGAGGAGAAATGTTCGTCCGAACTACAGGTCGTCTGGATAAGTCTCATCTACGCCTACAAGGTCGTCCTGCTGTCCGTTGGACTCTACTTCACCTGGCAGACACGCTTCGTTACACTTCCGTCGATCCGTGACGCCAGACTCATCTTCGCCTCCGTCCAATCCGTCGCTCTGCTTGGCATCACTGTGCTTCCGGTTCTTCTGGTGACAACCGAAAGCGCAGTCGTCAAGTATTCCGTCGGATCTCTGTCCATCTGGTTCAGCCTCACAACCACCATCACCTTTCTATTCATACCCAAGGTATGCAACGTAGCAGGCTACATGCACGTGATACACGCATACATACATGTACGTAAGATGATCGTAGGTCTATTGGCCGCCACCGCTTCTCATGCCCCACTAATGGGCCACTATGAAAGAGATCATATGGATCGCAGTTCGCTTCCCGATCCTGGCTTCATAGATTTAAAATCTCTGGTTATGTGCTAGGGCACATAGGCCTACATCACACGTCGCTCCATTCAAACGGGCGAGCGGTGATGAAGGATCTGATCACCGGATCAATTCATTGAAGACTGAGGAGGATCAAGGCCGTTAAACGGTCGCTATAGAAAAACGCAATTCATTACATTATAATGTAGTATCACGGTCTAACTGGCCTATGTATTTTCGCAATGGACGATGCATGCATTGCTTACATCTGATCACGCATTCTGAGTAGGCCTATAGCAGATATCAATTGAAATCCCCAACAGCCACTGTGCCACAGGTGACGTGGCCTAACGTAGGACATAAATGTCCATTGTATTCGCAGGTATGCCTACACACAAGTTTCCAATTGCTTCAACGATAGCTTCTGAGTGCTTAATGACATTTTCCTACTACGCAACAAGCCATGTAGGGTCAATACATCTGAAAAAGTAATTGGACCTACATGTAGTCACCGCAAAGTTACATTTGAAAGTTGTTTAAAGCCGCTATGATCGAGACTTGGTTGAAATTAGTTTCCGTTCAATTGTCCGTTTCCAGTTGAGGTTGGTCTGGATGGAGAATCGGATGAAGAGGAAGAAGACGACGGATGATGACGACTCAGCAGCAGCAGCAGCTAGGATGCAGTTCGGTGAATCGATGATGAAGACGAAGAATGCTTCGTCGAGATACGGTGCAGGCAGGAGATGCTTCTGCTGCTGCAGTCAGTCGACGGATGAGGATGAAGACAGATACGCTCAACAGATACTCGCCACAGAGATAGAAACGCTCAAGAGAACCATCAAAGAGGTATCAGACCATTGCCATCTAGATACATATATCTCTCCAAATACATCTCCCGAATAAAGAATAGAGTTAAAGAAGTCTTAGGCCTATACATACGGTTTAGGTCGGCTTTGTGTTTGTCCGGACCAGAGGACATGTAGGCTACACGCTAATTGTAGTCTCAAGTCTTCAACTAAACTAAGACTTTCATTTTAATCGTCATGGTACTTATATTTTGTTGATATAATTGCATAGGCCTAGAGCCGTAGACCTATAACTGTAAATTGCAGTTAATATTCGTGTTTGTGTGGATAGAAAGATCAGACGATTCGCGAACTGACGGATCGTCTGTACGTTGGAACGGAGAAGTTCCAGCAGTATCTGATGACGAAGACCAACAGAAGAAGTGACGTCATCGTCTGGCCTCACCCTATTAGCACCAGCCACCCTCAGTGCTGCTCTAACGGAGATTGCCCACGCCTCCCAATCGCACCCCGCCACGATCACTTACCCTGCGGGGACTGCCCCTCATGTATGCATGCCGACTACAGACGGTCCATAGGAGGGGCAGCAAGGGTCAGTGAACGTCTCCCACCGATTCCCCCTCAACAATTGGACAGACGCGAAGAGCTGCGCAACTACCGTCTGTCGAGGTACTACAGGGAGGATGAGGCGGAGGCTGACAGCAGTCGGTCTTACAGCGACGCCAGCTGCAGCACTTGCGCCGCTGCAGACCTCTTAGAGATGGAGATGAGGGATGCGGAGCTGCAGAGGAGAATGCCTGCAGCCAACGGTGATGGTCCACGTGAACTGTCGGCTGTCAATTTATCTCTGAGCTATGCAGGAATGCAGAACGACTCTGCAATAGGAATGCACGCTGGCTTTCACGGTTCTACACCATCCACCGCTGCGTCGACGAGGGACCCGTTGCGGACAAATCCTGGGGGATCTGCGTCACTGCATCCCAGGTCGTTTCGTCCAGTGGGTGAGCGCACTGCGTCATCTGTCCAGGACAGTGCCTACGACCATTCGCACAGCTCAACGGAAAGTTCGGCCGAGCTGGTCCTCCAATCCAGTCGGCTCCGACCGACGACCGGAGCAACGAGGGCCCAGCTGCAGAGGGGGACCATAGAGGCCCTCAGTTATGACGATGGTCGCACGGACCCTCAGGTCGTCGGGGTCTTCAGTGTTCACCGGGCGCCGACGGGAGAAGACAATGGGGTGGCTGGCAATGGAGGAGGCAGTGGGGAGAGGAGAATGATTGAAATGGACCCCAACCCTAATCTATCTGTTGGCCTGGCATCATCAACTGATCGCCGGACACAGGTGACCTCGACTAACAATGCACCACCTTCGCCCACAAACCACCGACTGCAAAGTAAAATCTCAGCTAAGCAACAAAATATCCAAAGCCTTCATCTCACTCCAGCCACAGTTTCCACCAATCTCCCTCTCGTGACACAACCTCCCATCATGACCTCCAGAATTCAGAATGACAGATCAAGTGATCGTCTGAAGAGTAGCGGAGAAAATACCCGACAACAGCAAGTCATAGACAGTCCATATGCAATAAGCAATTCTGACGGACTTAGTGAAATTAGAACATACGGACTTATGTCAGTCACACAAATCTAAATGAACTATCAGGTCAGAAGGTATACTCACAAGCATTCAGATAATCCACGCAGAGGCCGTCACAATGTCACCGTCACCAGACATTCCCATCACTTGGAATGGTGGCACCAGGCTACTACATGTAGACTTGATTTTACATACATGTAGCACCGGTGAACAAGTTCGTCTAAATTACGCGGCTTTCGTGCGTCGTCGATAGATTTAGAAGAGTTAGGTTAATGGGTTACACTGTCACTGACCCACAAGAGTGCACGATAATACTTGAAATCGCATTTTGTTTCAATGTGAATATGTTGAGATTATTTTTACTATTCACATAACCCATGCAATGGCATTTACATCTGAACCAAATAGCTGGTTGATGTTGACTTCTGGACAAAGGCTTAACAAGTCTATCAACAGCTGCAAAATGAAGGACATCTGAGGAACACTTTTAACACTGAGAAAACTCATGAAACGATTCAAGCATTTCTTGACATTGACCAACAGAGGAATTCAAATGTATACAATTGTATTAAGCTGACAGCAATATGAAGGCATTGAACATAACTTGATAGCTGTTGGAACAAGACTTTCACACAATGTATATGTACTGAGCAAACGCTGCCTAAACAGCACAATGTAATTCCTGACAGCAAAATGGAACTTTCAGCCAATTGACAGACTCTGATATAATATTATAAACAGCAGTCCTGGTCAATACTAAATTTTTATGCTAGCATTACAACAAGCAAAATGGTCCATGAATACCTTCACCTGAAAAATATGGTACATCTTCTACTCCAACTGAAAATAGGAATTTAAGCACAGTTAGCACAGATTTACTAAAGCTAAGGTAGCTGCATGAAGTAAAGTCGGCATTGCATAACCAGTAGTATGAGCAAAACCATAAGAAAGTTAAACATAACATAAAGGTTAAATTAGAGCCACAAAAGTTCATAAGGTAAAATTAAGTTCACACAGCGTGAAGCACTGTGAACTGGTAAAATTCGATATAACTATTTTCATCTATCAATGTTAGAGCATCACCCCAACTGCTACTCAACCACTCCTGACACTTTTAGAAATTAAACAAGATAATTCTAACTTTTCCAGCATATAAAATGTGGTAGGGGTAGTACAGGATATTCGATAGAATGTAAACTTTCTGAGAGTGGTTAAGGTGTTTTCAATAACAGTTACAGAACAGAGTCATCGCCATTCGCAGCACAGCCAGCAAAATGGTACTTACTAAGAAGAATCGAATTTATGCCTTTCCCAACTCCACACTTCAAACAACGCAAGTACATGGAAAGAATCAAATTTATGCCTTTCCCAACTCCACACTTCAAACAACGCAAGTACATGGAAAGCGTATACGAGTGCATAAATGAGACGGACCCATTAAACTGCCAGACTAATTACACGCTTGCTTCACATGAAATTAAATATGTCTGAGATTGCCTGTTCTATAATGGTGAAATGACAAAGAACTTGAGACACAAGAGCTCCACTCACATAAAGCAAGACCCAACGAACATTGACGTAGTACCTCAGGCAAGCTAATGCAACTGCACGTGTGCATATTATGCAATGGAATAGTCATCGATTCACACAGCAAGCTATGTAGTTGTAATACTTTGAAATCTCACCCCAACTGCCGATACCTTCACAGTGTTAACACATAATAAGACTAGAATTCTGCATTTTAAACGGAAATTATTATAAATCAAGCATACTATAAATACTATGGCACTTAAATTTCTACAAAACACAAGAATAGATGAATATTCAGAAGACCTTGCACAAAGTACATCTTTTAAAACAGCTCCTGAGCCAGCCTTACTGAAACATCATGAAACAATTATTGAATTTTTGGATTTCACAAAGCTAAAAATCGCATAGATATTTTTATCATATATTATCATATAATTTATAAGCACAGTTATATTGCAGACTACTTGTTGCTGAACTATACAACCACAAACACTACAGCTCTACCTGACTCAGTGCATGGAATGCAGTTTTATGTGGAAGTAGGTTAAATCAAGAGCTAATTATATGCTACATATAATTTGGCAATTGATATTCTTTCATGTATAACCAAACAACTAAACTTTTATCTATTACTATGATCCAGCAGCACCTATTACATGTATATAATTATATATGCACAATATATTATATTTATACTTATACGCACAAAGTATTATACACGAAAATGACATGAATTCAATTCTTGCGCATTAAGCAAGAGGGTCAATAATCAAGTTAATATAAAACTTAAACAAAGCACATTTACTTAATAATATTTACTTAACACTTTAACGATGCGAGTGAACTAAAAATGACAGGGAAACGAATGCAGCTCATCGCAAATGCTTCGAGCTTATACAAATGAATTGTATTGTCAGTAAGTACGGAAAAGCAAATCAGTTGAGATTTAACCACGAATGTCAGTGACAACATATCTCTGTATTCACCTTCAACCAAACCCAACGCTTAAGAATACAATTTGACTTGACAAGGGCCTAGTTGGGGATCAGTCTGAATTTCCTGTAACCTCAGCAAATTTATTTGTCCAGCTGGACTTACAAACCAGAGTTGATATGAAACACTTGGTCTAAGCTATCTATGAAAACAATACGATATTCTCTATGAAAACAATACGATATTCATCCCAACACATTTCGATAAGTGCTAACTTCAATCAGGATTCAGGAATCACCCTAGATTTCACATCATCCAGTTTATATGGTGACCCTCAGACTTTCTTTTGTATAAGAAGCAAGTCTAGTAATCATAGAGATTTGAGTGCCATAGTTCGTAAGCAGTCGAAAGAGATCAACGCAACGATTCAGAAGCCTAGTGTATCTGTTGTTCTAAGAGTAACCTGAGATGATTACCCTGTGCAGTGACCTTGAGCAAGGTCCTTCATTTACATTTGCCAAGTTCCATAGAGATTGAAATACCTCCCGCAACCCAACAGACAGCTCCAAAGTAATTCACATCCAATGTTATCCAGATGTGCAATATGACCTGATGCCATTTAGGCTGGAAACATTTTGTACTTTGAACCCGCTCACCAAACTGGTAATGTATACTGTGTCCCAAGAAAGTGTCATAGCTATCAAAACTGATAGCATTTGTCTGAAATTTTTAAACAACAGTATTACTGCGAAATCCTAACACCGTTTGGAAATATTGGTGAGTTTGAAAAGTTTATAAACGTTTGAAATTCAGTAGAATTCATTCAATAGTACTCGAAGTGCAGTTTGTCCTCGAAATAAACAGATGCCCATACATAGCATATTTGTCACAGCCCCAAACTCTTGTAATGCCAAGAGTAAGACAGATTTCATCCTCTTCAGCAAATCCTGTAACTCACAATTGTTTCGCACCAACCCTGGATTCTTAGCCAATAGATAGCGGCACGTAACAAATGTGCACCGGTAATAATCAAACTAAGCATCAATTATTTGTTGTGCAATCTAGAGGAAGCCTTTAACTCGAAAATGTATGTTGAATTTCTGACAGAATCCTTTTCCGTTCAGACCTTTTGCTGTGCCCAGTACTTAAACTGCTCAGTTGTCTGCATACAGGACTTAGAGTTACGCTATGATTGCCGTTTGTGGCCGCAATCCCGCGTCTCAATCCTAACTGTAATTTGTCATTTATTGATTCAGTTACTGATGCATGCGATGCATAAATCTGATGGTGCAGTTGTGATTTTCGCTTCTTCAAAATATTTTTAAATGCTGTAATTCAGATGATACAATTTTTCATGCACACCTCTCAATACAATCTCGAATAAGAGTTTATCACTGTATGAATTGTTTTGATTTTAACTGCCCAATACTGATTTTAATATTTTCACTGTATAAAGCAATGTAAATATGTTGCATGTTTGAATTGATCCAAAGGATCAATAACAAACTGCATATATAGAAACAGAAATGCACCTAACCAGTATTTAATAAGAGAAAAAAAGAATAAGTAGACAAAGTTACAGAAATAAACTTAGAATAACAGCCTCAAACAACATGAAGCGACTGAACACCATCCACGCAATTTATGGATATAGTTTGAACATTGAACAAGCATTATTTATACAATGTACAAGACTTGAATCATTCTTCTGTACTTTGAGCACCATAGACCTTCTTGTAATTATTAGAACAGTCTAGAACTTTTCCTGTGTTTTACATGTATATTTTCAATTTATCTTCACACCATCATAAACAAACTATACTGAATGCTTCATATATAATTTTAAATACCAGAATTCTTTGCAAGTACTGTTCTCCGGGTTCTGATAAATATACAGTCACTCGAAAGCATCGATAAAATACACTGTAAAATAAACTGTATTATTTAAAATAATTACAACAGAGATGAAGGGACAAGAGGAAAACTACAACAATTATTCAAAACTTAAGCACAAAATAACGGCAACAACATACAGCAATTAATGCCAATGACTACCAACACCATTCTGAGTCAAGTATTGAATTTAGAAACAGAGGATATAGTCAACAGGTAGAGTCATTGTCTCAGCTGTATAACCATAGATCAACCATACGCTCTATTATCCAGATAGAATTCATTTGCTCTGACCAGTGATGCAAGTCCAAAATCAAGTCCATAATAGAAATCAATTCATCACATCTGTTTCCTCCTCTTCAAAAAACCCTGAAATTGTGATTTATGAACAATAATCTTGCGACTCTTAACCACAAATAGTTTTATAGTCTTTCACAGAATCTGTCTAATTTACATCTCTAGCTCCACATGGATATAATGCGCCATCAAATCCTTACAAGAAATTAACACAGTGACGAGTTAATTGTTGTGGAATATATAATTTAAGAAATGTCTATAAAAATTCTTACTATCACTCTCATCAGGCAATACAGTCCTATTACTCTGCATTTAACTTGACAGTTTGCTGCTCTCGGTAAATAATTGAACAAACAGCTGACAAACAACTTCTGACAAATCAGTGCAAAGCCATCTTGCATAGAAACAAATGGTCACGTCTTTAAACTACCATTTTGAGTCCTTAACAACTGTTTCAACCGATTCAACAAAACTGCCTTGTGATTGTTTCACATGCAAAATGCGATGAACCATCAAATTTATGATAGCTTGGTATAAAACATGAGCTGGTATCCATCACGATTTAAATGAAATTAGTAAAAGCATTCCTATTATTTAATATTTGTCACATACAATAACAAAATAAATCCGACAATTTCAAGACATGTATGTAAGCACTATTGAAATGAAATGCAAACAATCAAAACTCTGAAAAGTAATAACAGAGTACCGACACATGTGTTATCTCTGCAAACAGCAGAGCTTGCCCATGAAGCTGTTTAAATGAATATTACACATACACCGACATTCCAGTTGTTGAAACAAGCATCGCCAAACTGTCTACACGCATTCAAAATACACTGACCTTGACAGCTGCAGCATATTATGATTCGCTCACTTGGTTGACGAGAAACTCGTGCTTACTGCAAGCCTCAGAACTCTTATTGTAACTGGAGATGTACATTGTACAATGTCTCTAGAGTAAAATGTGTTGCTCAGTTGAATCAATAGAAGTAAATAGTTAAACGCCGTTCAGCTGTTTAAATGAATATTAGCAGCCACTGTTTTACAAATGCTAAAAGGTCAGTTTCATACCATTCACAATTTGAACCGTAGTTTTTTTAAAGAACAGCAGGCAACAGTTTAAAAACAGTCAACTTAAATGTCTCTGCTGAGTAAGACCACACTTTAGTAACATTGCATGAAAATCAATTCAAATGAATAGGATATTTCAAGCACCATTAGCCCTGTGAAACTGCATGAGAACAGCCCAACAACCATACCTCTATCACTGCTCTGGATAAAATGACGGGACTGATATAGCAACAGCTTTCAAGTTAGCATCAGTGTTGCTCTTGATAACTCATTTACATCATTTACATGTATTTATATTGTCACAAGTCAGTACATTTGTTACTGTTACTAAAACCTGACACAGTCATCACCACATAACAACAGCGGGGCTACACCATAGTCAATGGCAAAAGAATTGGATACACCATCATCAAGCACAAACTGTGACACAAGACACACCAAGATGAACCTTCAATCACGTTCTTTCTCTGTGTATTTATAAATACATAACAATGCATCTGTGAGAGTTCTGCATTAGCAGGATTCTCTGTGTTCCTCTCATAACAAATAAGATGAATACCCTCTGGAGAGCCTCAAATGTTGAAAGAACTACTACCTGCACCAGAGGAAATGAGACTGCAGCAGCTGGAGAAGACCAGGTTCATTATGACTGCGAATATGTCTAGAAATATCAGTTATAACTGTCAGTGAGAAGCCAGAATTTGAGGTTTTCAAGACACGTATGTATTTGCTCCAAGACCTTGACGGACATTGTCTAGAGAAGACGAGCACACATTCCTCAACTCCTTCAAGCCGAACTCAGTAAGTATTTTCATGGCCTGCCAAGACGTACAGATTCGTGTTGGACGTCGGTGCATCGGTCGGTCGACTTTCCAAAACTATCACTCTGTAAACAAAGACACACACATACTGACTGGTCAGTTCAAGTTTATTTCTATAACTGAAAAGTATGAAACATAACTCTCTAACACAGATCGTGCATAAAATGCATGGAAAATTAATTCTCCAGTTGATTAAAGAGATGCAGCAGCAAAAGTAGTTAGCAGCGTGGTTAACAGATCATGATAGTAATGCCTAGGGTGCAGTAAGTCACATGGGCTTTCCTACCCCTCTCGGCTTTAACACATTGGCCGCGTACCGTTCAGCTTAAGTGTATAAACTTAACTTCGAGTTAACTCGTAAGTGGGCCAATGCGTTGAAGGGTTCAGCTAATAAGATCGTTTGAAGTTTTGCTACTAATGTTACAGAGCAAAAGGTGGAACTTGCTTTGTAATAAACAATGCACTGTAGGCCATCTTTATACATCACATGCCACTGTTACTATAATAGTAAGCGGCCAATAACATCTGACCACTCTACAATACACGATACTCAGACTCTTCAAGCATTCGAGCTCTCAGATCCACATGCAATAATGAATTATTCAGCTCATGTTAAAACTGGGCTTTACGTGAGAATTACTGTCTACGAAAACTCAAACTCGTCACTAACCTGTCTGAGCCTAGAACTCTGAAGATGCGCGTCTCCTCAAAGATCAACTGCGTCACCTGTGATTAATTACAACACAGATCAAAGTGTCAGTTATTGCTTCTACTCCAGATTTTCCTCCAAGTCACCTACAGAGTAGAACACAGCTCTGACAATATGCTCGCGCGAATCTACATCCTGCATAAATTTGCAACTCAACATTCAATCAATGAATTTTATTTATTGACATTGCCTGCTGGTAACATTCAACTTGTTGACTAACAAACTGAATAGCAACAATTTTCAAGACTCTGTAAGAACCGTTTCAATTACTAAATCCTACACGATTATTGACAAGCAACTGTAAGCCATGAGGTATGCACAACTGGAGTTAATTCATCAATGCAGTTATAAAGTAGACATGGTATAAGTGGAAATAGCTAATATCCCACTTCACACATGACAAAAATATTAGTCACTTTTCCAGAAACGTCTCATAAGGTTACTCCAATACAAAAAGCTCACGATGGAGTACAGGCAGCTCTGTTCATAAATTGCAGTACATAAGACAAGATGACAAGCAATTCCAACAGGATGATGACATGTCGTCTATTGCAGATGTCTGCTGTTAGGGCAACACACCATTTCTTGCAGCAACAGGTCAGTCTAGTCTTTTCTATCTTATACACATCATTGATGCTAAAGCTACAGCCTGTGAATAAGCTGGTTCCCGCGACTCCGCTTTTGTGGGTGCTATAGAAGTCTTGAGTTACGATTACAATTACATACTGATGATACTCGTGGGGTCTAAGGGTGAACGGTAATACTCCGACAATAAGAGCAGATCAGAATGGACAAGGGGTGAAATCCCGCTACCTTCCTTAGGGTCAACTCAGCCTTCCATCTGCTAGGCAGAAATGGAAAAATAAGCTGGAGTTGGGTATGATGGTGGTTCAACATAATGTTTTTAACACCAATTCAACATCACAGATGAAGAGTTATTAGACACATGCTGCACAAGCACGTGTCTAATCTAAAAATGATAGGTAAACAACAACAAAATCATAGCTACTGTCACAAAGTCATTAACTAATGTCACCAAGATTCATCAACCAATGTCACCAAGTCACATGTTCTCTTACCTCATTCGTCTTAAAACTTCGTCCCTGCATTCCGTGTTTATGAAATGCCAAGACACTGTCTTGTAAAACAACTGAAACATACAGATTACAGAAATAAACTCAATTTACACAAATAAGGAGAAAAAATTCTATACATACTTGACATGTTCCACTAAATCATTGAACAGTTACAGATAGTACAGATGTCCCTAAATATTCTGATACGTACTGGATTTCTGAAAATTAAAAGGGTGACAGAGGACACGTGTTTCTAGGTAAGTTACTACTGCTACCGTTTACTGCCTGAGATCTCGGTCGCCCATCAACAGTTATGAACAGTAACGTACCCATAGTTTCAATCTTGAAATCGAATTGAAGCTCAGCTGCCTGACGTTTACTGGACTTGACTCGACCCGCCATATTCACCACCTTTACAATATCTGAACACAAATCAGACAATATACTCGACTGATAACAGAGTAAAACTGCTTAGTTCTAGTTGGATAGACATGTAACCATAAATAGTCCAGACTTCAGAGTTGAGTTAATTAAAGTTATAGCATATAATAACAAAATAAATCATTAAATGCCACAGGCAATTCGTAGATCTAGCTTTCCTCTCCTTTACCACAGTGCTGTTGTACCAGGGTAGGCTGCTTCAAGTAAACGAACCGAGAGAATGAAGGAATAAACAACAGCTACAGTGCTACACTTTATCCCCACAATCATTATCAATGATGCAGTGAGAAATACCGGTATCACAATCACAGGGGATCATTCATGTTGTGGTGGCCTACTACTGCAACCTCGAAGAACACACGAACACTTCATGCTGAGAGGCTGCTGTCGCTAAACATTCAAGCTGGCCAATCACAAACAATTTTTTTAAATTTAATGGTCATACTTCAGCTTTAAGCCCAATAATCATCAATGTCGTTTGACACAAACATCAAAACAACTATGAAGAGAAAGATGGCCATAAATGCAATGTTTAAACTTTAGGTTAATCTATCTGATGATCTACATAACAACATAACACATAAACAATGAGCCATCTAACGTCCACGACATATGTCTCCAATCTGTTTTCACCTTAAACACACAACCTGAAGAAACTCATATCTTACAATCAGCAAATGATCTATTTATGCAAACAATGAAATTATATATAAAAAAAATACTTTGCAAGTACAAGTTTAATTCTCACAGATAAAACTTAACATTCCACAACAAAAACAAAATTGTCTCATCTCTCAGTCAAACTTTGCCACATGGGCCTGTCCATTTAGTATGTATGCAAAAAAAAACGGTAAAAATGACCCCTTCCCCCTCCCTGTACGCATGCATACTTTTTCAACACCCCCTGCATACGTACATTTGATAATCCCTCCCCCCAATCGAATGGTCTATGTATATGGCCTATAATACACCCTCAATCACTGCAATGATAACAACGTTAATGTGGTTAATAAGATTGTTGTCAAGTCTGAAGAATTTAGAGCTGTAGGCATTAATACGATCTGCTATTGCCTGCTAACACCTTGAATGCTTTGAAGTGTGTCGACCATAGAGTAAACACCTCGAATGTAGGTCAACGAGTCTTACAAACAGCAGATGCATTAGGCTATTGAAGGCAGCAGTACCTGCAATGGAGGTGCCCTACTAAGTGCACGGGTAGACTCTTGAGCTATCTGCGACCCAATTGAAAAACGTGTCATATTGACTTTCCCACAGACAAAGCCCAGTGTAATAGAAATTTTAAATGTGTGGGCTGGGTCTGCAGGCAATATTGGCCTGCATGTGGCTCAGAGCTGGAACAACTGCATCCAAAATTACATGTGGCACAAATCTGGGACCCCCTCCATAGCGTACGCACGCATACGCAAAAACACCCTTTTGTTTGACCCCTTCCCCCCTCTGAGCGTACATACTAAATGGACAGGCCCCTATACGTCTAAAATGCCCCCAAACCTCTCAGATAAGTGGCCTTTTAGTCTCTATACTTATTTTATGGCATTCTATACGATGGTTTACAGAAATACATTTTCCCACTACAAACAAACAACAGTTACTGTTGCAAACTCATTATTGTTGAAAAAATTAAATAGCTTGATAATTTCTAATTAAGTCATTTTCTGAGAAAGAAGGTGAAAAATTTTTCACGCTTACGCGTTAATGTTTTTTCACCCAACCCAAAAGTGCCCTCCCCCCACTTCTCGAACAAGATCACCGCCACTGCCTATCTAGTCAAATTCCATTACACAAACTTTTAATGCAGTAGTGAGTAGGTAATAATAAATATCAATCAATACTGTTCAAAGTCGTAAAAACTACATGGACGAAATGACTTACTGTCGTATGATACGAATATCGTGTCCTTTTCAAGTTGAACAACACAAGACACATCGAGCGGTTCGTTTCCTTCAAATATAACAAAATAATCACTTAAAGATAACAAATAATAACGAAACATCATATTTTATATAAATTTAGATCAGGAAGTTGATCAATTAACTGACTTTACCCTATATAATAATTCAATGACTTCTGAAGAACAATATTGGTTTATTTAAACATGTGCAATCCTTAAACACCGTGCCAGAGAAGTCTGAAAGAAATTCGTCATTCATGAAGACTTGGATAATCCATGTTGGTTTAAGCAAGTTGAAACCTACGAGTCTTAACCCCTTCCGTAGTCCATAACCTATGACGTAATGCGTACGTCATGAGTTGTAAGGCTGCGTTGCCTTATGACATACAGCATACGTCAGGCAATACATAGAGGCATGAATGTTGCAGACAGTACTATAATGTGTTTATTTGATAGTGTGTGTCTACTGTAGGTGTTATTACACTTCTTATAATGAAGAACTAATAATTGTCAAGTAGCTTGGACACGGTCTATAGGCCCTAATGAGATTGTTCAATGCAGATGTAGAATCCTATTCATGATCAGCTCTTGTACACTGCTGAGACGCGACATGCGTACAAAGACAGCGTTGCACTGTGAAAGTGATAGAGAGCCGGATAGTGAAAGTAGCTGTTCTGGAATTACGCCTAATGTAGTATAGTGACATAGATCAAAGTGCTACAAGGCCGGCGAATAGGTCGACGGCCATCACACGCTCCTTTCCCACGGATGCATCCCAGGGTCCTCATGGTCCAGCCACTTATACAGTACTGGTCCCAGATGTGTTTTGTCACTGGAACTGGTATACATAATTGCACAGAATCAATAATTTAGTCTGCTTGGCAAGACAGTCCAATGAAGCCGGACTTATATGCATGTCCTCCTACGTTCTTCACAGTAGGCCTATAGGTTTACCAAGGACAAATTGGTATATTATGCCTAACTGCCAATATTTTACTGAACTGGTGTACTCTTTTACAGCTGAACATCCTTGATTATCCAGCTAATATCACTGATCTTACTGTATAACATTGTGTAATACTGTGTATGTGTCATGCAGCATAGATACGAGACAACTTCATTCAAAAAGTTCCGAATAGTTTCGATTATCATGAAATAACCCTAAAAGGCTAAACTTATCAATAATTATACAAATTTGCTAGAAAATTCTACATATTACAAAGTGAAAACATACTCTTTTCAAATGTTTGTATCTAACAAAATAGCAGTTGTAAAATGCTATAGCGGTATGTCTACGAAAATCAATATAATTATTCACCGCATAAATTTCCGGCAGCGCAGTACTAAAATGGCGTGGTGCGGAAAGGGTTAAGCTTAGAAATGACTGAAATGACAGACAAATGACAGAATCATTAAGGACACGGGAGATTGCATTCCACAACTTAAGAGTCAGCAACCGTAAAGTCAGCTGTCAAATGTAGTATTCAATAGAGGAATAGCAACAGAAAGATATAGGTCAAACTATATGCTGTTAAAAGAGCTTGTGTATAAATGGGTCATATCGGAAGTGGTGGAGTGGTAATATGTTCGGTTCCTTGAGATCAGAGGGTTGCAATTTCGAAGCAACTGCAAATGGACCTTCCGGAAACAAATAAGGAAGTTTAGGCTGAGTTGCAGTCTATTGTTTCTTACCTGAGCTAGATTCAGCTTCAATAAACCAACTGGTGCAGGAATTCAAGTTTATCGATTCAAATTCCAGATGGTTCTCCATTGGACTAATTTCAAAACAGATCAAAAGAGTCATTCAAGTAATTATATAAGTTTTCAACTTAGGATAAATGCATTCCAATCTCTAATAATGACACATACAGCTATCTAGACATACAGGTTATCCATAGTTCTGTATATAATTATATATATGAATGGTCAAATGTAGACATACAGGCTATCTATAGTTCTGTTTATAATTATATATATATGAATGGTCAAATGTAGACATACAGGCTATCCATAGTTCTGTATATAATTATATATATATGAATGGTCAAATGTAGACATAAAGGCTATCCATAGTTCTGTATATAATGTGAACACTTGCTTCAACAAGTACAGATTGGAATTTGTCAAATTCAAATCTGATCCGAGTTCAAGGTTTGTTCTACATTTCGCTTTTGAATTAATGGACATCAACTCAGAAAATTTAATTTCTGTTATATTTTCTGTTATATTTTCCCATACCACTTACCGATGTCTGGCATATAGCCCTTGGGGTATGCGTACCACCATTTTAAAATCAATGTGCTAAGGCCAAGCCTGTTGAAATATGACACCCAGTGCTGATGGCCCATCGCCAGATATTCGTACACACACATGCAGCTAGACAGATATGGTCAGATCGACAGAAAACGAATTCATGAATAAAGCAGCAGCAGCAGCAGCACTAAGTCTTTGTCTGGGGAGGGGGTCAGCCACTTGGTTCCCTCTCTTCTACCTGTTTCTGTTACCTGTATCTGTCAAGCCTGAATGAGAGAGAGAGATGAAAGACAAATTTGTTACACAGCAATGCACAACGTACAGTCAATGACATCATGTTAATAAATGAAATGTAACCAACATAGACTGACCTGCTTCGAATGCCAACACAGAGCATTGGATATTCCATTTCTGGGGATATGAACATCTCAAACACTTTGAGAGTTGTAAACAACGGACAGTCAAATTGCTACACAAGGAACAACAGTTCAAACCCATTTAAGAGACAAAGTCACATCTGTCAAAAAAAGCTATATCGCACAAGCATAGTTTCTGACAAATCTGATATATACAACTTATATGAACTGTAATACATAAAGCGATACCTACAGATTAAACCCAGTTAAATGCCAACCCATTGGTCTCATTTTAAACAGTCAAACATTAATCAGCTTTGCCTACGCAGAATCTGTATCCTGCAAACTTAAGAAAAAGTCTCGATTCTCATAGATTGGTAAATTTAATACGTTATCTAAACTTTGGAAGTAATCCAAAACTTGGACAACCTATTGACACTTATTCTGTACACCCAATACTTAGACAGCGTACCACATAATTTAAATTCTGAAAGCAACTTCTAAATCTTAGTCAATCTTCTCAAAGTATACCATCTGTATAACCGTTTAGAGGGCTAGAATCACTGACCTTGAGCAGCATGAACTTGTTTAGTGGATCATACCACTGCATAAGTAGAATGCTCGAAGGTAAAGCTGCACACAGATACTTGTAACCGTTGTATGGATTGCGCCCAACACAGCAACGCTGACAGCCTTTAGTGTCAGGCACTTTGGTTGTCATTACAAACCGCCTGCATTAGAAAGTGAAACCACCAGATCAAGTTTTGCAGCTCTTTTGGCAAACTCCAAGAAAGTTACATTTTAATGCCTGGTTGCTAATAATACATACAGAGAACTACTCTGCAATAATCTCATAAGATACAAAAATTTTGCATTATAAAAATTACTATATTAAGGCTTTAGGATAAGATAAAATCAAATATTATATCTGAAAGCATTTATTTTATTTATTTACTAGCTGAACCAAACCCGGCGTTGCCCGGGAATAACTGAACCAAATCTCTTTGTAAATTCACGCCTGCATAGTGTATACTGAAAGGATTGTCTATAAACATTTCGCTCGCCATGACTGTACTGCAACGATAATATTATGCGAAATAAACATTGGCCTGTCAATACATAATTGACGCCGCCTTTCTGTAGCACGGGAAGCTCTGCCTTTATGCGACACATGGATGACGTAAGTTTATTTTAAACACGAAATGCAGCTCATGGCAATGCGCTTCATCACTGTACCGGCGCTTAACCAATTAGAAACTTCAAATGTCGATATCTGGAGAAAGGGTAAAATTGTGCGATCGCGAACCCCACTGTGTTTTTTCTAGGAGGGTAAGAAGTATTCGTGTAAATTATGGAAGCAATCGGTCCAGTGGATCAAAAGTTTTTGAATAAGGAAAGTTAAAATACATACATAGATATACACATGGAAACATACTTTTCTTCCTTTTATGTATAGATTCACACATTTCTATACCAACTTTTCAAATTCACTACTCAAAGGCGGTCAAGACTACAGCTGGAGGTGCGTCAGAATTTACACGCCGAAGTGCCACGAGCAATTGATAGCAAAGGACTTGCTCAAGGTCCCTACATTAGCCTAAGTTAGGTCTGAATCGAACCTGCAACCCTTTGGACCCAAAGTGGCGTGTATCCCACTGCCACACCACCCCCATAAGCAATGAAAATATAGACGTATTCTGTCCCTAAATTAATCAACGGAGAACAAATTTGATTACCTTGGCATTAGACGTTCGTGCAATTTTGAAACAGGTAACGAGAATCTATGACTATGTTTATTATGTAATAATAACAAGTCATGACGATACAGAGACGGACCTTTGCCTACAAGATCAAATGCAGAAACACTGATTAACGGAAATAGCAATGCTCCGGATATTAGAATCTTCAACACTTCAATGAGATGAAATCACTCGTTTTATTCAGAAGTACACAGCCAGCAAAGAACATCTTAAGATCTAGTTGTCAGTCAATGTAATAGAACTCTCCTGACAGACAATGTTTCCAATCTCTCTTCGGAATTATTGACTCTGATAATGACTGAACTTATTACAAGTTAATCTTGTTTATAGCAGAGTGTCCGGTAGGGAATGACCGGATATGATTTTTCCCACCGGATACCGGATCCGGATAGTTGGCCCAAATATTTGCGGATCCGAA
>JAQFXW010000284.1:0-20652 GCA_034693945.1 Dendrobaena attemsi | reverse complement strand
CAGCGGCGGATCTAGAAATTCAGTAAGGGGGGGCCCAAAAATTTCGCAACTCATCTTCCGAAAAATCTGATGAATTTATTGTCATCAATCACACCGTTGCTTATTTTCTCGGAATTTAAGCGATGCATCATGGCTGAAAACATTCACACGGCGACTTAAGAATTGACAAAAGGTTCATAAGAGCAGCAGCACGAAAGAGCGACGTAGGAACAAAAGAGCGATATAGGCTAAATACTGCATCAAAAGAGCGACAGACTAAGAAGTTAAATCAAAGGTAATTCGAGACGGAACACTACATTTCCTCAGTCTTGTATACCTCGCTTATACGCAATCCTTCGAAGGTAATTCTCTTATTATGCATTTTTATCAACAATCTCAGGTGATAAGGTTCCACAACAGTTTTGAGACTTCGGTGCCTAACAACCCTAGAGTTATTGTTTGAGGAGACATAGGTGGCCTATTATCAAATTTGTCAGTATTCCTTATGACGCTCTTTCGTTATGACGCTCTTTCCAAGTTTCAATAAGGCCTACTAACTTAAATTCGGAGAACTTTGTTAACAATTATTCACATTGCTTGAATCTTCCGTTGGCGAGCCTTTGGTGAGCCAGACATGCACACATACAAATAGAGGCAGAAACACCCACTATATCGATACTCATACAATTGTGTCAAATTGACCTATTATGTTGCTCACAATTTCGGTACCATGCATTGAGCAATGCTCAAGTCTCCAGAGTAATCATTAAAGTTAGCCTTTAAAACGCATCTGCTAAAGTATGTCATTCAAATTAAATGGTAATCTTAAACAAATACAGGCTTATGAAGTTTGCGCTATTTAATATATCTTAATAATTAATAACTTCTTATAAATGACGAAGCTAAAGACGATTACCAATACCTTTGAGCTGTTGTTTTAAAGCGATGGTATACGCGCGCACCACTCTTATATAGGCCTAGTTATTGTGCTATGTATCGTTGAGTTGGGATGCGAAAATAAAAGAAAAATTGAATTTTCCATGTTTTATGTTTCTATTTCTTTGATTGTCTATTGCTATTATACGTCCACTGGGCATTTCTTCCTTAGAGAATTTTCTTGAAAGAATAATTATGATTATAAACTGTGACCTCAATGTAGCCTAAAGTATGGCATCTGATATAACCATGAACAAATGATGGATCGATCTGAGCAACTCTCGTCCCTCAATGGTTTATAGCCAAACTGCACCTTAAACAGGTCAAACCACTTAGATTTATTGTACCGAATACCGCATATAAACTCCCATATATCAGTCATGGACTCAGCCAGCGTTACACAGGGCTTGGCATTAAACCGTCGTAATGTTTCGCTAAGCAAAACCCATAGGTTATAGTATCACCTATCGGTATCAGTGTATATACATAACAAGGAAGAAATAATATAGAAGGAGAAACACGAAGAGGGACACGTGGTCTCACACTGAATGGATATGTGGACACCAGAGCCTGCAGCTGACTGCAGATGGTATTTAGAGATAATAGAAAAATCATCAAACGATGAAAATAATGGCATGATAAAATTTTATTGACGCACTCACTAATCTCACGAAAACAGATTCCACATATATTCCAAAAATAAGCACAGGCACAAAACAATGAAAATACACATTATCCAATATATTTCTTGAAGATGAATGCATAAAGCAACAAGCTTATAATATGTACTATGAACCTTTCAAAAGTACAAAATTTACAAGAAATAGAGAACGGTATATGACGTTAAAGCAACAGAAATTTGTGGTTGAGAGTCAGTATTATGCTTGCTTTAGAAAGCCTAATTGTACATGATTTGGTCATTAGTCATTCTTCTTTGGTCGCGGCTGGGATGGGAGCGTTTTTGAGTATAGTTTTTTTAGCGCCATGTAAATGTCCAAAATAGGTAAACAACATTATTAATTAGAAACTAATTACCCAATTAATGGCAATTATTTACTTAACTAATTATTTATCGAGGTAGTTAATTTGATTTAAATTAATAAGTAACTTATATTATTTGTTAGATCTAACTTTAATTAAAATTAAGTGTTTATAATTCTATAGAATTCTGTAAAATGTCTTGGAGTCTATATCGATCAATATATTACATGGAAAGACCACATTGAATATATTTCACGAAAAATAGCAAAGCACATTGGAATTATTTTTAAACTAGCCTATTTAATGCCTTCCAATAGCTCTTTATTACACCCTAATCTACCTCTACTTGGACTACTGTAACATGATTTGGGCATCCAATTATGAATTCCAGCTTAACAGAATTCTAGTTTTTCGTGTAAGAATAACCCGTATATAGTGGGCCTTCCCTAGAACTCACAGTCTTGCCACGGTTTTACTGAAAATCTTAAAAATCAAGGAAAAGTATTCAATGCAAATAAATGAATTTAGGCCTATGCACAGTTACACCTGTAAAACATTACCTAACATTTTCGATAATAACTCTATTAGAGCCTTTGGTTTTCACTCTAATTTATAGGCTACAAGAACACAAAATGGATATCGATGTGAATTGCAAGAACAAACACTCACAAATTTTTCATTAAATATTATCGTTTGTCATTTTGTCATTTTCCTCATGTTCTTTGGTCGTCAATAAAAATCATTGATTGATTGCTTAATAATAGACCCTAACACTTTCAGAATGAGTTTCATATAGGGCCAACTTTGATTCAAATATTTCCTTTTATTTAATTTTGGCTGACTGATTTCACTGTTGCACAACTGAAAATATCAACAAGTTATTAACTTATAATTTATTTCATCTATTTATTTATGCATATATTTCTATGCATCCTCTTCAAATACACTGCTACTTATAGGCGGTCCCGACTACAGTCCGAAAGTGCATCGGAATTAACACGCCGAAGCGCCTCGAGTAATTGTGAGTGCATAACTTGCTCAAGGTCTCTAAGCAGTAACTCGGGTCTGAATGGAACCCGCGATGCTCCGACCGGGAACCTTCGACGATCCCAATATAGCCTACACCATCAAGCCACACACTTGTTTTCATTTTAAAGAAGTATTGTCTTTATCATGCGTGAAACACTTTTCGGATAATGTCTGCATGAACTGGTTCAACAGTAAAGTAAAATTAATTTGAAAAAAACTAGTTTCAGTATTAATATTTTTGGTAGATGGCCAGGAAACGTAGACTCTCGAAACAGTAGGCTATACTCTATTCCTGCAAGGCTGCAATTTAGCAGCAATATCAGCTGCATTATTTGGTTGGACGAAATTTGCCCCAATACAGCGAAGACATGCATGGCTGCGAGACAGCATATTATTGAATGTTCATAATTCTGTATGCTGTTGTTTTATATGTTGGTTAAATCGTTCAAAGTAGGTCTAGTTTAAATGTTTACGGATTGCAGATGTGCTTGTTTAAGTCTTACGATTGAGTCCAATAAGATTCAGACTTTAGTTATAGACCTTTAGTATAGAACAAACTCACCTCTCCTCCGTGGTCATACTTTGCAACGCGGTCAAAGGTCGTGCCTGTCTTCGGTCAGCATCTGCTGGCAAGTATGTTATGCCTGGCACACGTCTTGTCTTTGGCCGGCGTTCTTTCACATTTGCCGGTCCCTCCATCTGCAACTCTCTACCTTCTCATGTTTGCAAATCTCTTAGCGAGACTGCTTTCGCTCCTGAAAATCCACCTATTCCAGTCTGCTTATGGCTCTTTAAAGTTTTGCCGGGTTCTGAAATGCACTTCTGAACTCTGTAAGGAGGCCATTATCAAATCACAGTTGTATTGTATTGTATTATTGTATCTACTGCCATGCATGTTCATTACCAGCTCATTTATAAATCATAGGGGCTTCGATCCACCTTTAAGCAACCAGGCTCAAAAAGTTCTTTTTCCTTCGTGTCCCCTATTTCATGCAAAATGTGATACAAATTCTAAATAACTGATTCCCCTATTTTCCCCAGAAGCCCTGATCAGAAGTCATTTATCTGCGCATCATCATCATGTATAATTATACGATATTATACATATATTATATATATATATATATACCTTGTTAAAGTTGGCTGATAAGGACAGAATGATACAAATGGATACTACGTTTTATCGCTCTTCCCTCATAAAACTTCTAATAATTATCTCTCAAAGATGTGTTCTTTTTAAAATTGAACAATTTAGCTCATAGATGTCAACCTCATTAGGGACAATGGGATGGTTATTTAAATTAAATGCTTTTTAATTAGTCTACAGTCGAGAAATTCTTCCAATGCAACCTCACTATAGACCTAAGTGCATTTCTTAGAATAACTAGACAGAAGATTATCTAAAAGGTCATTGAATATGCTAAATTGTTTTCTATATAGAGTTCATTATGTTTGAATCTTTTATTTCTGCCTGAATTGCCTTTGGGGTTGTGCATGCTGTTGCACGTTCGTATAAGAACCGTATCATAATAATGTATACTATAGGCTTTGTGAATGAAATATTGCTTCATTCGTTCATTCTTTCAGTGAAATGTCTACGAATGAATGCATAGGCCCATTATGTATTATCTGTATATATATAAATTTCTTAAAGAAAAGTCGCCATACATTTTTTGTCTATACCTCTGTGTCCGAAGGGTCGCGGGTTCGATTCCCATCCCGAGCCACCATGTATACAAGGGACCTTGAGGCTTGAGCAAGTCCTTCACTCACAGTTGCTCTTGTCGTTTTGGTTTGTAAACTCCGACACACACCCGCGCTGTAGTCTGTACTGTCTCTGAGTAGTAGGAGACTTGAAAGGACGATATAGAAATATGCAAATAAAAGAATCAATAAAAATAAGTAAGTGAAAATTCCTTGAAGACATGACATAGTAGAGTCTTGAAGATATATTACCTGAATGCACGGTTGTAAATGTTTGCAAACTGAAGATTAGTTAAATGTAGCATAGGCTTACATGACATTGTAAGCGCCAATCCTTATTGAAAACACGGACCTTAGTTGGTGACACCTTCACAGACTCATCATCATCATCATCATCATCATCATAATACGCTGAAACGATGAAAATTTTGATTAAGCTTATAAAATATATAAGCGGAATGCGAATGAAAAAGTTGATATAAAAAAGAGGAGAAGGCTCCTTAATACAAGACCAATAAAGACAAAGGCACGAGCTTTTTCCGCCGTACTCCTGTAGCCTGCAGTGCACGCGGTACAAAGATATTATGTCGATTAAGCTAGCGTTACGACGGACGCAGAGAAATAATTGATATCTTCAGGCAGACATGCTTTGGCGGCTCGGTCAGTATGAAACCGATAAATTAATGAAAGAACTTAGAGCTGCACCCAAAGTTAACAATAAAGAATAAGGAGAAGCCAATGAGGATGATCAAGCACGTAGCCTATACGCGATGTGAGACGAGCGAGGAATGTGAAAATCTGGCCGCAGTCTTTATAACAGACCGAAGGGAAGAGACGATTATACAGGGTGAACCCAAAAAAGTAACCCCCAAGATTTTGTCTTAATATTGTACAGGCTGAAAGACAGTTCATATATACATGTAACTGCCAATTTTCACAAAAAAATTCAAACACAACAAAAGTTATGTTACTTTAGTGACGTCACCCACTGGATTTTGATGGTTCAAAAACGCTTAACAGATTTTTGATAATATGTTTGCCAAACATAAATATTATTTAATGAAACTGCACATGCTTAAAGGTAGTTCTCGTCTGCACATGATGACGAAGTATTATTGAAATATTTCAAACGCATCAAAAGTTAAAGTACTTTTTTGGCGAAACTTTGTTGCGTTACACGTTTTCAAATTATCAGAATACAGTTGGTGCACTCATTAAATGTGTTGCAACTTTTATTGCGCTTGACGCATTCTAATTAAATTTGGTCCCTATAATATGTAGATGTGAACTACCTTTAAGCTTGTGGAATGTAATTAAAATATATTTACTTTTGGCAAAACAATTCGCAAGACACTATTCGAACCATCAAGAAACAGCGGGTGACGTCACTAAAAGATGAATAACTTTTGTTGCGTTCGAAATATTTCTGTGAAATTTGGCAGTTACATGTAAATAGGAACTGCCTTTCAGCCCGTATAATGTTAGTTACACATTTATACTTTTGACCGACATATTAAGAAAAAACGTAGGGGGATACTTTTTTGGTTCACCCTGTATAACCAAGAGTCCAGAGATATTAAAAATATTCAATTCGGGACCAAACGAAGGCTTGGACGATGGAAGTAAGGCAGAGGAGGAGAGTAAACGATTGCTTTAAGTCATCTCAGATGGAAGAATAGGAAGGTCGAGTTAGGTTAGCAATGTGTTCAGAAAAGTTAAGCGTTCTGACGAGGACTAAAGGTCTCGAGCAATGGAATGAGAAGCGTATATCTAAGGGCGGAAATCGTATTCTCTGAGGTGTTGTCTGCACGTGTAGTGCAACCAGATGATCATTCTTGAGGAAGTGCTTTGTAATGTGCAGTCAGGCATGCAAGAACACTATTGTGGAGTGTTGTTATGTAGTGGACTATAGTGGCATACCTGTGATCAGTGTCCTGCATGGGACCGGAGGATCGCAGGTTTAAATCTGTACCTCAAGCCACTGCGTATTACAACCTTGAGCAAGTCCTTCATGAGCAGCTGCTCAGTGGGAGAGGGCTTAGCATCATCAGCAGCAGCAGCAGCGTACTCCTACGTGGGGAGCGTTGCACGATGGAGCCCATCATTTAGCATCATTGCTAAATCATCCTTGCTTAGCATAATAAATTAAAATGAAAAATCCAAAAGAATGAAACAACTTAAACAAGTACTACTATTACTACAATTATGATACACTGTTACGTAGAATATAAAATCTAAGATCGAAATCTGTAAAGGTATATCCTACACTCAACCTTCTTTTTTTTACTCTGCAATCAGCGTAGTAAGATGAGGCGCTTCGGCGTGTGGTTATTCCGAATCAGCATTAGCACTGTATTTGTGGTCGCCACTGATACTCTGAGTATTAGCCACTTGAAGAGGAGCTTTAGAAGTATTCGAACGAATTATTATTATTACGAACTTTGACGATGCTCGAATGGTCACAAAACTCTGCCCCAAGGTCGTTCACGGATATGAGTCTAATCAAATTGAGACAAATAATTTGTTTGACACTGGAAACAATTAACTCTTGAGAAGCAAGGGCGATTCAACATCACAGATGACGTCTGACGCCAAGATTTCAAGATATGAATGATGTTTTACATATATGAGAAAATGATTAAGTTTCTTGGTGTCTGTGTTGGAAAGATAATATAGTTCATATCTCCAATAAAGTAGTAAAGAGTATGAGAATACTTTCTCGAATATCTTAGCTGCTTCCTAGAAAAATCACAGACTAACTTATATTATTCCCTTGTCCACCCTTATTTGGTGTATTGCAATATTACTTGGACCTCCAATTATCAGACTAGATTAAAGAAATTGTACGTACTCCAGAGAGGGCTATCCGTGTTATTACAGGCGTCACTTATAATGCCCACACAAGTGAACTGTTCGTAAATCTGTGTATTTTACAAGTTGATCAAATTAATCAATATCAGATCTGCGAATTTATGTTCCGCTTTACTAATAAGCTGTTACATGTAGCGTTTAAAGATTATTTTACATGTGTGAGTGACTTGCATGAGAATGACACCCGATCAAAGCGCGATTATTCTACAGAATTTGCTCGAACAAACTTGCGACAGTTCTCAATCAAAGTTACTGCAGGCCCGTCTGCGTGGAAAGGCTTGCCATCCAGTATTCGTAAAAACTGCGTAACCTATATATAACCTATGTGCATTTAAGAGATCGCTGCATGTATTTCTTTTGAGTATATAGATCGCATTGTTCAAGTTTGTCACTGCTTATTATGTCTGCTATAATTATTGTCAGTGATAGGCCTATGTCTGCTGTTTTTTTTACAATATACGATTTATCTGATTTTGGTTTATCAGCGTATGTTGATACTGATGTTAGATAATGTAAAATTAATTTTGTTGTTTGCACTTAGTTAAGGGGTTTAATAATGTTATCGTCAGCTTTCTTCGTTTTTGGCTTTTCCTTAGTATAATTATGAGTCAAACTCAACGTCCGTCTGATGTCAATTAATGCGATCTGTTAAACTCGGCGGCCCTTCTCAGCGGGACAATTGTCCTTTCTGGGTTTCCTTTTGTAGTCTATAGCGTAATTAATGAAACACTTGTTCACTGTTGTTGGCTTCAATAAAGAGAGTTGATTGATTGATTGATTTCTGGTGTGATTGCGAGCACGCATGATTATCCTAGTGCTAGTTTTGGTATTGCAATAATCTGTTAGCAGTCATTCATTCATTTCGAAAATGTATATATAGCGCCCCTTCAAGAAGACTACTCAGAGGCGCTCATGGACTAATAGACCTAGGCTATGTTGAGGTGAAGCTTGAACACTGCTTTCGAAAATTTATATAGTGCCTATTCCAGAAACCTACTGAGAGGAACTCGCACATTTACAGAGTAAAAAGAATATTATACCCAGAGCTTATCATCCAGATGTCATAAAATGTATTGTCATCTGCCTTAATATTTACTTCAGCACTGAAGCTAAAAAAATATTAGGCATAAGCTAATCGGGATAGATTTACAAGATCATCGAACAAGTGACCCAAGTAGACCACATACCATCTTTACGCGTGTACCGTATTAAAATTCTATAGCGCATGACTTGACTCAAGGTGTGCACGACTTATTAATAAGCTGGTTCCCGCGACTTCGCTTTTGTGGGCGCTATAGAAGTTTTGTGTTACAATTACGTTTAGCATGCTTCATTTTCTGATCGGAATCCATAACATCTTTCACAAACTATCGTATTTGAATACATTTTGGTGATTAATTCTTTATAATATTTTATGCATGGTCAGCGACCGCCTTTGCACTTGTCAGACTTAGTATTGCGCATCCGCCTGTAAGTATTCATTGATTTCGAAAATTTATATAGCGCCCCTTCCAGGAACCTACTCAGAGGCGCTATAATTGGGGCTTATTCAGAAGTTTTGAACTTGTGATATTTAAATATTTATTTTAACTACTGAGTAATATTAATTTATCTATCTTGTCAAAATATTTAATAGATTATTTTATATTTTTTAAATTTCATAATCACTGGTTTCCAGGGTTACTTACGGGTATTTTCCAATACGCTGTTACCATTGCACGTGCAATTTTCCGGAAAGAGTTTGTCAATAAAAAATCTACAGGGTGGGCCAAGAAATGGCCCCTTAAGTTTATTGATAATGTTCAAACCAAAAAGGGAATTTTGCATCCAATTTTCCAGACTAATAGGCAATTCATATTGAAGTATATAATTTAAATGCCAAATTTCAAGAAAATATTTCAAATAGAACATAAGTTATACAACATTTAGTAAGCTCATCCTCTGTTGTAATGGCTTAGAAATGTGTAAGGCAACAAGTAACGACTTCCACACAATAAATCACGTCTAAAACAATGTGCCATTAAGCGTGATATTGCTTCATAGCTTATGTTCAATATGTCTTCTAAGACTTCCATTAGTGGCCACTGGCCACGCATGTTCTGAGCTGTCTAAGCCTCGTAGGTAAGCCTATCCCACAACTTTCCGCAAGAATATCCAAAACCTTAAAGTGACTCGGAACACATGTGCGGGTACTCAGTACTGGTATTAAACACATTAAACATAAATTGAGATGATATATCAAAGCTTTTCATGAACAATTATTTCAGAAATTAAAATCGGTTTTTGACAACTTTTGTTGCATCGTACGTTTTTGACTCATCAAAATAAAGGAAGCGAACGAAAAGTGCGGCAACTTATTGTGTAATAAACATTTTTTAATAAATATTATTGATGAAATTGGCTGCCATAATTATGCAAATATTAATTCCTTGTTAAAATTATATGTAAATGTGAATTCCCTTTAAATCTGTATAATTTCATTAAAATGTTCTTACTTTTTGCGGAAATAGTAGCAATATACTGTTAGACCCTTTTGAGCCATCAATAAATCAGAAGTGGGCTTACTAAAAGTTGTATTACTTTTGTTCTGTTTAAACTATTTTGGTGAAATTTGGTAGTTAAGCCTACAGGTAAGTATGAATTACTTTTCAGTCTGTAACATTTGACGAACTGTTTTTTCTCATTAGAGCAACAAAACAGAGATGAGATGAATGAGATAAGATAATAAAATTCCTACGTTTAACAGAAATATTAACAAAGAACGCAGAGGTCATTTTATTGACACACCCTGTATACCAGGGGCGTCCATCCAGTGAGGAGGGATGAAGCAGAAAATCTTCATAAAAATGTTTTCAGAGGGGAAAAAATTTAAGAGGAAGACTTTTTTTTAGTATACGTTTATTATAAAATATGTATATTGATCGATTTTTCACAAAAAGTTGGACGAATGACTAAAAGAACGTCATCAGCTAAATTCAGGAGTAGTAGACCGATTTTTTAAAAAGAAAATTTCACAAATGACTAAGATAGTTCAGCAGAAAGATTTGCGGGTGCATCTGATTGTTTCAGTCGAAGAATTGTTTGGGGAATATCTTTATGAAAATAGGGGGAATGCTTCATAGGCCTAGAGGTCAATGGACGCCCCTGCTGTATACAATAATTCTGGACGGCTGTGTAAAATATATGTCCGCTATTTTCCCCCCCCCCCCCCATATAACAAAGGCTCGCGTATGCATGAGACACTATAAAATTGAATTTCCCACAATTATGAAGTTGGAGCTGAACTCTTCTCAGATAGAAATTTAAAAGCATGTGTTACACTGAAGCGTATTAATAATCTCACTGTGAGATTAAGACATTGACCATAATCTCGATCTATCTGCAGCAAGTGGCGACGAATCCTATACCTAAACGCACTACCCCTCAATGTTAAGAATTAGAAGAAGAGTTCTATGACTCATGACTGTCCATTGAGGATACATTGCTAATAGAGCACAGTTGCTTCATTTCTAATCTAATAAGACTAAATGACAGTTTTGTGGCAAAGCAGTCTACATTTTAGCCATAATTATGTTTATTGCTCCACAACGACTAGATTGTTTCAATTGGTGTGCGTGATTCTTGTTGAGTATGCATTTTATCCGCAGCTGTTATTAGGAAAATAAAAATGGCATGCCTAGGCTACTTAACAGTTTGCGTCGTCCGAATAATAGAATAGTCACCGCCTTGGATTACACAGAAATGGTCTGTCGATTTTGGATTGCGACTTTAAAACGTGCTATTGTTATCGCGGGAGTGATTGTGATCATTTATTTTAAAAATCTCACTTGTATTTGCTGTGTCCTTGGACTGAATCGCCTAATTTTTCTAAGATCAGACATTTCAGAGCCTATCTACTGTGAGCATTTGTTTGCTTCGGCTCTATATTGCACTAGTGCCAATAAGATAAATTACATGGTTAGGAATAGGCCTATGTGGCAATTGAACATGTTGTTGATTAAGGACTGGAAACAACTAATAGGCCCCTACTGGAATTATAAATGTAGCGTCAGCATTAAAGTGTACGGATGCATGTAATTATAATTATAGTTGAACAGATTTAGAAGAAGTTAATTCAAATGTAGATTGTAAGTCTTACAGGGCAACAGTCTCTCGCTTTCTTAAATCTCTAGCGTGTACTATAATGTATACTATACATAATGACATACTATAGCTATAAACAAAGTTAATGCTAACTTGGTATAGTTACTTTGTTTATAATACACAGTATACATTGTAACATCATCTCATAACTTGCAAAACAGCAGCAATTACTATAAGATAATTTATTTCGGGGGAAGGAGGGGTGAGCTGCGGACCATGTTACGTGTAAGGCGTGGTGACGCAGTGGATTAGTCACCGTCTTGGGTCCGACGGGTCGCGGGTTCAGACCCAAGCCAGGTTCAGACCAGGTTCAGACCCAAGCCTTGAGCAAGTTTTTCAATCATGCACAATTGTTCGTTGCGATTTGGCGTGTAAACTCCAATAGGCCTACAACTCTGGGCTGTAGTCGGGACCGTCCCTGAGTAGTAGTGGACTTGAAGGGGCTGTATGAAAATGTGTGAATAAATAAAAAAAATATCCCCAATTCAAATTTGCTCAGACAGATCATTCTTTTGACAAAGCCTTGCAGTGTCTATACAATTAATTAATTTCTTAATTCAATAATGTAATAGCGATCTAATTTATATAATTTCACATATCATTTACACGAAATAATTGTATATACAATATAAACACTGAGGAATTGATTGTTTATTTATTTATCAATCATGCATACTTCAAATATATAATTTGATTTGTTCAAATTTGTATGAATTGTTACCTCAAAGCTCAAACAATTTATATTTATTTAGTCTAGAATATTTTAATATTTAGATCGTGGAATCTGTCAGATTGACTGACCGAACGAACTAAACTGAGTGGCTAGCTCGCAAGCTGGCAGAAAGAATAATTGATTGACTGGTAGATTGGTGATAGATTGGCTGATTATATAGCTGGTTTCCAGATTGGTTGACTGGCAGAACACTTCCTGTCACTGCCTGACTGAGTTCATTAAGATAATTCAATCATCATAATTATTATAGTCGTTCAGTTGTCCACTCATCCAATTAAGTTACTTTGACTCTTGACTGTTGATAGAAGATTCACGTATTGGCCTACTCGTTTGCAATTGTTTTATAGGAATCGTTTTGCTGTTGTTGCTCAACAGATCAGCCGAGGCAGCGCAAGAAACGCAAGCCATACACTCGCTACCAGACGATGGTCCTCGAGAACGAATTCGTCGGAAATCCGTACATCACCCGCCAGAAGCGCTGGGAGATCTCGTGTAAGCTGCACCTCTCCGAGCGGCAGGTCAAGGTCTGGTTCCAGAACCGTCGGATGAAGAGGAAGAAGCTGAACGATCGAGCTAAAATCCTGATCAAGGACCACCAACCGGAATCGCCTCCTTCGGTACACGGGTCTCTGTCCAGTTCGAGCCACCTGGTCAGCCTTAACTCCGGTTGCAACTGATCCCAGGCAATCTCTCGAACTGTAGGGTGTCCTCATCTCCGAGCCAAAGCATCGTTGAAAGAGTGGTGGCTCTACTCGGGAAGCACGAGGGAAGGAATGAATACTGTTCTGCTTCACTGCGGGTCTGAGATTGAAGCGGCTATTAATATAGGAATGCTGATGGGGCACTATTTAAACACGGAATTGACGATAATTGTAAATTGAATCTCCATATCTTCTCCGCCTCATATTATGGGCAACTTCTTAACACTTTACTATACATGGCCTAACATTATAGTTCTGCTGCAATTGAAATTAATTAAACTCAGAAGGGTACAAGTAGGCCTACTATAATAATTGTATGCCAAAACTTTAGACAACCGAAGGAAATTTTGCAAAGTAAATTTTGCCTACAAAGATTGGGCGATCAGTCTAAATAATAAAGTTTTGGGCAGAAAAGGTCGACAAAGTAAGTATAGGCTCATAGTGTTGGAAAACCAATTGGCAACACTTCCGAAATAGCTTTTAAGACCCTCCTTGAAGTTCAAGCTTCTTACTTGGGTCTTGCTTGCAAGAAAACTTGAGCCGCCCTGAAGTGATTCGAAAAGAAGTTGTGTCGAGGAATGCAGCTATCAGGTGACCGGATATTTACAGAAATTAGCGTCTTCCGGTCACATGATTATCGCGTATGTGCATAAAGCCTGCATAATTATGTGCATAAATCCTAAGATGCCGTCAACGTGATGTTGTTCGATATTGTTTATATTGACTGTGTCTGTCTATTCTTTACTACGTCATATCCGGTGCTGAAACCGCGCCAAATTGGTAGTGATGCGACAAAAGTGTATCTTCAATTTCATTGTTTTTCTAAAGATTATTATGCCAATGATTTTATTGCATGGGGCAATGACTGAGTTAGGCTAATGATTGAACTTGGTCTATTGTTTATACGGTTATTGATTTACGTCGCTATGGCATACAAATGTGGCGATAGGTTTATTGATGATGACAATTATGACGCTTCGTTTATTCATGACAGTACTCTAAGTGATATGACGGCGATAGTGACGATGACGAAATAACAATTATCTAGTATAGCCTATAAGGAATGAATAATGATGATAATGGATGATAATGATGAAGATGATGGTCATGATCATGATGATCATGATGTGCTAATGATAACATTGTTATATTAATGTTGAAACTGATTGCTTCACAACACTTGTGAGCCTAATGATGATTTAACCATGTTTATATATCTGGTGCTTATCGATATAATAATGCAAAGTAATTGTTCGTTGTATATCCCATGTATTTGTGAGTTTTGATCTTGCTAATAATGACCATTGACCATAGTAACCTAAATAAAAGTTAATACTGATATTTGACTAACATTATAATGTATTGGACGGTGACGATGATGATAATAAGGACTATGAATATGCTATATAGTGCTATCATTAATTCCTTCTATATTGTTGTCTTGTGAATGCTGGCATGAGATTATTTTGGACAATGTGTGGTACAAGTTCACGTGGCCAAAATCTTTAAATTATATGTATTGCTGAGTGACACAATATGCGTCTACTGTATAGAGGGTGTGCACGTCTTATTATGACGGCTATATAGATTTAGCATCTTCTTTTCCCCTTTAGCCTTCAGAGGATGTGCCAGCTAATAGGTCGAAGGGGATAGTCTTAATAACCTTAGGAATACTTGCAGGCAGACAGAGACTAATATAATTAGGCCTATTATAGGCGGAGTTTCGGTCTTTAGCAATTCTTTTCTATGTATATAATCTTATATTCTCTGCCTGCAGTCTACAGCCCTGTGTGTCTGTCATGACTCCTATTGCCAGACTTTACAGGGTTGGCAATCTTCTAACTCGACCAGGACTGGCTTAATTTGCGATGGGAGTAATTGTAGACGGAGGTGTCTACTTCGGCTGCTTCCACCGGCATATGGACGACATACTATATATCTGTGAGGAATTGACAACACTGTCTTTGCATCTCAAACTCAATACGGCAAAGTTCAAAATTCTATAGTCACCGGCAGGTCGAGAGGTTTCGGATTGCCACCCCAACTCTGGAGAAGGAGCGAATTGACTCAATAGTAATTCTTGGAGTTAAAATCACCAATGACCTTCGGGCATACAAACATACAGATCAACTATAATATTGGGGTCATGCCTTAGTTCGTAACAAGCCCTTATAAGCTCCTGTGTGTCCTGTGTATACACGTGGCTTTTCCACGTTGGCAATCCATAAGCTTACCGGCCCTACCGTGGCTCTAACCACCGCCCTGTCGCGACTCTTCTATGCTGCCCCTTCTTGCATGATTACAGCTATAGGCTGCTGATCGAAACAGGGTCGATCGTCTCCAGGCCAAGATGAAGCTGCAGAACTTTCAAACTGATGACTTTGATCCGATTCAAAACCAGGTCGAGTCGGCGGAGATGAAACTTCCATGAGCAGTTATTATTCAAAATCGCATCGTATCGTATCTGTCGTATCCTATCTAAACATTTTTTATAGCGCCTTTTGTAGGGTCAACCGTCCAGAAGCGCTTCCAGTACGCAAGGCCCCGCGAGAAGATAATGGTATTGAGATGAGATAGGGAGGAGGATAGACTGCAGGAAAAAAATTTCAGAGCGAACCCATGGAGATAGTGCATTCCACAGAGAGGGACCAATAGAATAAAAGGAGCGAGAATGAGCCATAGTCGTCCGAGTGTAGGGAACAAAAAGATCATGCCTATCGGCAGAACTCAGAGGACGATCAGAAGAAGCTGAGTGAGGACGAGCGATCATGTCAACAAGGTATTTAGGAGCAACACCCAGCTGAGCCTTGAAGATAAGTGTCAGTATTTTAAATTGCATTTTACACCCGAAATTTCTGACGTTTTCTTAATCATTCGCCTGAAATTTCCTCATTTTCCCTTCCGAAATTTCGGACGACCTTTTATTAGTCATTCGTCAGAAATCTCAATTTCCTTTCGTCCCTCCTTCCGTTTACGACCGATAGGCCTACTCCGTTTTGCCGCCCCTAACGAGATCTGCCACCTTATCCTTTACTCCCTGTTTTCAATGAAATGTCCTCTTTTCGCTATTTTTCTGTCTCTTCCACCCCAATTTGCCGCCTCTGCCAAAGTGCCGCTCGGGGCGACTCGCCCCTTCCCCTCCATTGCTACGCCTCTGTGGAGCCAATCATTGTATATAACTGTATTTAGTTGCTATTGTTTTCCTACGAAAAATTTACGTTATTCTGCGTATTACAGAATGATATGTATACTGTGGGATTATATTTCAGTAGGCTAAGTATCTCCTCATTTTTGTCATTCACACAGACAACCCGTATAGCGGAATTACATTTTTTGCGGGCACCGTAAGTGTTAGAGAGACATAATTTATTTTTGATTTTGATTTTGTAGATATATAGAAAGCGAATTCGTACAATTTAACCTAATTGAATAAGTAATGATAAAAGTAGAGGATCGCAATATGCATAGGCCTGATATATAATTACGCCTATATATATTTATTTAACCTATTCTGTTTCATAATGGCAAGATTATGATGAGAAGACGTCACTCTCTGCCGTAAATACTTCAGAACCTTTACTATTATGCTTGTTGTTTTTTTATGCTGCAGACAAGTTGTAAAATCAGGAATTTTGTAAAATGTGTGACATTTTTAGGCAATTTTAAAAATCCATCGTTAACTAAGGCTTTTTATATTTGTAGGCCTAATCCAAAAGTAAGATAATTTGTGTAAAATTACTCAAATTTGATGAAAAAAGTTGACACATTACATTATTTCCGCAAAAATTAAATATTTTACAATGAAAGTTTCATGCCTGAAGACAATTCATATAATAATACACTGTAGTCACCAAATTTATTGAAATATTTCAAACACAAAACAGTTGCAGCTCTTTTAATGAGTTCACCTACTGAATTCTGATGATTTTAAAACGTGTGTTGCAACAAATTTTCATCAAAAAAGTGCTGCAACTTTTATTGTGTCTGACATATTTTGATACAATTTGGTTATTATATGTAAGTCACCTAACCACACGACATAGGCCCAATAGTGATTTTGCTATATGTATCAACAGATTCAGTTATTCCATAACTTAATTGACGAGTTATAAGTGCTTACTCTTACTATACTTAAAGCCCAGTAATAACTATTTGCTGCTAGTTTTCTTATACATGGTGAGTAAAAGAATGACCCCCTACGTTTCATGCCAATATTTTCGCCAAAAGTGTCCCATAATATGTTACAGGCTGAATTAAAATTCAACTTTGCGTATAACTACCAAATTTCACAAATGTGTTTCGAAGAGAACAAAAGTTATTCAACTGTTAGTGAAGTAACCCACTGTTTTGATGATTCAAAAACGTTCAACTGATATTTGCTGATAATTCCCCTTAAATTAAAAATATGTTAATGAAACTTCACACGCTTAAAGATAGTACATATTACATATAATAACCAAATTGTATCCAAATATGTTAAATATTACTCGAACCATCAAAAAACAGTGCATGACGTCACTAATAGTTGAATAACTTTTGTTCTTTTTGAAATATTTTAGTGAAATTTGGCAGTTATATTTAGATATGGATTGTATTCAGCCTGTATATCTCTATTAGAAATTTCTTACTTTTTACGGAAATATTGTTATTAAATAACTGTATATAAGAATATTTACAGGAATATATCTACAGGGTGACTCAAAAAAATGATTCTCCTAAGGTTTTTGTTAATATCTTGGTCAAAAGTAAGAATTTATAAACAGAAATTTTACGGTGTGAAAGACAATTTATATTTACATATATAACTGATAAATTTCACCAAAATATTTCACATAGAACAAACGTTATTAAACTTTTGCTGACGTCACCCACTGTCTTTTGATGGTTTAAAAAACGTTTAACTGCTTTTCTTGATATGTCCACCAAACGTAAACATTTGATATTTCCGCAAAAATGTAAACATTTTAAAATGAAATTTCACAGGATTGAAGGTAATTCACAGGTACGTATAGTGACCACATTATATCAAAATATTTCAAACATAACAATAGTTATTTAGCATTTAGTTACTTCACCCACTGTTATTTGATGGTTCAAATAACGTTTAACAGTTTTTTGTTCCGCCAGATGTCGATATGTTTATTAAAATTTTACATGCTTAAAGGTAATTCATATTTACATATAACGACTATATTTTATCAAAATATTTAAAGCGGAACAAAAGTTACAGCATTTTAAGTGAGTCCACCTACTGTAATCTGATGAGTCAAAAAGAGTAATGCAACAAACCTAACGAAAGGAAGTGCTGAAAGTTTTGTTGCATTTGAAAAATTTCAATAAAATTTGGTATATAGTTATATCTAAATAGGAATTGCCTTTAAGTTTGTGAAATATCATTGAAACTTTTTACTTTTTGCGGACATATTAGCAAAAACCTGTTAAACTTTTTGAACCATCAAAAAACAGTGGATGACGTCACTAGGAGTTGAATAGCTTTTGTTCTGGTTGAGATGTTTGGTGAAATTTGGCAGGTATACGTAAATATGAATTGCTTTTCAGTCTGTACAATTTTATTTTAAAATTCGTACTTTTGACCGAAGTATTATTAAAAGACGTAGTGAGATCATTTTTTAAATGAATCGCCCTGTTTATATTTAAAGATTGGATAGGCCCAGAGGTGTAGCCAGACTGAATCTTTTGGGAGGGGTTTTACAAATGTTTTTATGACTTATCTTAGAGATCGATTTAGATTTTCGACGACTTTCCCTTCTGAAAAACCCTTCATGCACAATTTAAAAAAAAATTGTATTGGATTCATTTGGGGCTGGGGTTGCACCCGTAAACTCCCCTAAAACGCCTTTGGGTAGACCCATAGAGGGCGTGATCTCTACAATCTCATTTTTGTCAGTCCGGTTTTCTTCTTAGTATATTCTACAAAATTAATTTGTTTAATTATTACCTTTTTGTGTTAATGTTGTTAGAGCTGCAGTGCTTTAAGTTACCCTTAACGGATGCAAGCGTTGTAACTTATTACTTTGTTCGCTGTAGTTCTGCCTTTAAAACTTGCAACACCTAAGGTTTACATTTGCTCATTGCAAATAGGCCTAATTCTGTTCAATATTAGCCAAAGTGTGGTCCAGGACTTCCGAAATGCAACATCAGTTCAGAGGCAAAACAGGTGTATAAGAAATATATGTTACAAAGAAATAGTCAAGTTTAATGAACAATGTCATTCGTGAAATGAAAATAAATTGAGTCTTTTTAAACCTCAACTTAAAGGTCGTACTGAAAGAGGAGCTTTAGAAATAAATATAGATGCAATTTAATATAATATGGAGGCTTATGGCAATATACAACGTTTTTGTATAATTATTAAATTATTTATGCGTCTTCAATAGACCATGGCGCAAGTCAACACAACACATTATAACCATAACCATAACCACACTTTTATTGCACCAATGCATGAATTTAACAAGTGATTCACGTGGCAACATAGAAGCAGAGGAGCAAAGGGAGAGACCTAAAAGGGTCAAAGCCCCGCTAACAAGGGTCGCCTTAAAGTAATTTCCAAGATAATATATTATTTAACAGGCAATTATTGTAGTACATTGAAACAAAAAATCAAATTAATTTATACTTAACTAGTTAACTACTTAATTAGGTACACACAACAGTTAATGTAAGCCTAAACGTTGGAGAATATGTGCTTTTTAGAGAAAATTTATATACTTACTTACATGTACACTTTTGATTACATTGCTTCAAAACAGCTCGGCGTTACATACTTCATCACCCAAACTTACAGTACAATCAACAACGTCCTTGCGCAAGTTGCGACCCAGACGTGTCGATTTGGCGTTTCAACCACCCAAGCGACAACGACTCCCGCAACAACAACAACCCCCACGACAACCGCTCTCTCGACGACTCCCTCGACAACCAGCCCCACGACAACAACCTCTCCCGCAACTACAACAACCCCAACGACAACGACGACTACAACCCCAGCAACAACCCCAACGACAACCCCAGCAACAACCGGAACAACTCCTTTAGGTTGGTGGATTGTATCGTTTTAAGTGTTTCCATATTGTACTATAATTATAAGTATTTTTACACTGCACTGTGTGGTATTTAAGTATGTATATAGCGCCAGCATTTGTATGAATTGCTCAGAAGCAGAAAAATGAAAAACAGGTTGAATTGACTCCAGATATGAACAATCTTCTCTGTGTTTTAAAAGTGTATACTTGTATAAAATTTAATATCTATGGCATGTCCTAATTTAAGTTCTTCTATCTTTACAAGCCAATTTAAAACGTTCTCTGAATAATTATTTCAAGCAATTCTTTTACTTGGCGGCTTGGCTATTTTAAAAGTATATGTTGAACATGTGCAGTAGAGTTGACTACTTAGTGCTGATAGTATTGATGATGACAACGACGACGATGATGACTTTATGTCAGTATGTATGTGTGTATTTCTATACCGCCTCTTACAGTTCACTACTATTCAGAGGCGGTCCCGACTACAGCTCGAAGGTGTGTCGGAGTTTTACACGCCGAAGCGCTT
>JAQFXW010000283.1:0-20656 GCA_034693945.1 Dendrobaena attemsi | reverse complement strand
GCGGTCTGCCTGCTAAGCTGGAGGTGCCGTGTTCGAGCCCCGTAGCAGCTGTATGAGAAATTTTTCAACTTAAATTATAGAGCGTTAGTTTGGACAATCATCGCATGACCGCATACATCGAAAGATCCGGAAATATTGTTTAGAATATTATATATAGAATAGGCTGCAACACTAGTTTAGTTGCAGGTGTTCTATGCAGTGAATTACGCTCGAGTATTATATTATACTAGCTATTTTGTTGGCGCTAGCGCCTATGGTTATATTTGAATTGCTAAACTATTGGGCATTGAGTATAATTAGATGTCACCATTTTACTTACTCGCTTACGATAATTGTCTGACGTTAAGCAAACTGTTATTACGTTTTCTAAGTAATATGAGACACTGGTGAGGAGCGTCATCTCTAGCGTAATACGTCATCTGGGGTTTTAATAACGGCCAATCAAAGCCAAAGCCTACGGGGCGCCGCAGGAGAAATAAACAGAACAAACAAATTTAAATAAATAAAAACGTTATCAGAAATTCCCTTTCTTAAAATCCTCGATTGCCTTTGGTGATTTGTGGGCATCTAGCTTAAGCAAGAAGACCCAAAGTTTGCATATTGCCTTTGAAAGAAGCCCCGTTGACTCTTACAGGCAACCGTACAACCAATCCATAGATGCGATGGCCGTAAGGCCATCGCATTTGGCGATTATCGGCGCGCCATAGCGTTACGCAGGCATCAGCTTTGCCTATTATATATATGGATTACATTATATATAGGCCTATATAGGGTCCATTTTATGGTACTGTCTGTCATGAATAGTTTTTAATTACAGACTCAATAATAATAGTAATTGTAATGACAGTAACAACTTCTATGGCACCATAACACAGCACTTGCCGTTGCAAGGGCACCTTCACAGTATATCTCCCGAAATTAATTAATTTCTAATCCCTTAATCCCAAGAATGACCGAATGCTGCGTTCCATATTCCACACAAAGTTATTAATATTGCGCAAATTAGCAAAAAACAAATTTCAGATTTCAATCTCACCAATGTAATTAATGATCATTAATAAACAATTAGAAAAACATCAATGCCAAAGTATAAAAAATCATCCTACTGACAACTGATTGCTGCATCATTTTAGCAATCAGCCTTCGGTAGGCAGTTTAGTCTTAACCCTTAAAACGCCAAATACTTTGGTTTCCCATGTTAAAAAACATATAGAATTCGGTTCCGGCGTTTAAAGGGTTAAAACTCACTAGCCAAATGAAGTTTAATTTCAACCATGGCGTAACGCAGCAAAAAGGAACTTTAAATACCTAGTACGAAACGGTTAGTAATTCTAAGTACTGCTTGGATTCCCTAAATGGGGTTTTCTTAATCTTTGAGGCAATCTCTAGAATTCATCGATTCTTGTGATCCGTACTTCCATGCTTTTACAGAAGTTTGGTGTGAAAGGTATGCAGTTGAAATACTCGCAGTTAGGGCATTTATATATAGGTACAACATAGAAAAGAAGAAAAAGCAACACAAACAGACCAGACATTGCGTAAAGACAGAGAATGACCCCTACGAGCTTCCAGCGTTTGTCTTCAACGTTGAACGTCACATAAGGCAAGAAAGCAAAAGCCAGGAAGAAGCCGAGAAAGAAGCCGAAGAGATGCGCCCAGTTGTCAATCATTGGCAGGAGGCCAAGTATGAAGAGGCCAAAGAGGATGAGTGTCAACTTTAATAGTGCTCCCCAAGGTCTCTCGTTGATCTGCCAGCTCTGGATAACTTCAACAAATAGGCAGGCCAGTAGCCCAAACTGCGATCCGGATGGCCCAGCCTAGCACAGAACAAAATCCATTTATAAACTAATGTTTGCTTACTAGCAGTTTGCATATTATCATTCATAATAAGTTTATAATGAAAATGAGGAAAGAATGTCACCACTTGAGTAGTGAGACAGCCTACACGATTATTATACGAAGACTGCTGTCATAAAAGTCTCTCAACGCCCACTGTGCAGTGGTGCAAGAGACCACAAAATCACATATAGTATTATATACACATCGCTAGAATGTTCCACTCATGAGCCTTTGTTGGGACAGACTAATATAAACAATTAACCATACAAATATACAATTTTCAGAATAACAACGTAGGCATATAGTGTTTATCTGTACTGTGAGTACTGACAAGTATAATAATTACCTATAATTTTTACAAATCCATAGCCATTCAATAGTTATCTGGAAAAGACTAGGTCTGGGGTGCGGTCCAACCCCTCTTGGGCAATCGCATGTTAACAATGTGCTAAATAGTTAATAGTGTTAACAAGCAGATGCAGATGTATATATTTTAAAATGCAACTCAACTGAGAAATAGCATTTCCATTTAGCAGTCTGATGTACTAGAGATATAGCCAGGCCCGCCGAGAGGGTGGGGCAAGGGGGGTCAATTGCCTAGGGGCCCGGCGATGTCTAGGGGCCTGGCGGGCAATATAATATTTTATCTATTTTAAGTGACTAACTTAACTTCAAATCTTCAATCCGTTAAAACTTCAAGCATCTAAATATTACCTTACATATTTTTGCTAGCCTTTAGTATAGACCGTCCATGCCCACTACCGTTTAGAATACTTTCGTGAAGTTCCGTCTAAGAATATTTTTGGCGCCAGAGATTTCTTTAGTGTGCGCCCGGGCCCCAAAATTTAGGCTATAGAAGCTGGACGCCGAAATATATAGGTGCGGCGTTCATTCAATTCAATTCAATTCAATATTCTTTATTGCAATCAGCAACAACAACTAAATTAACAGAACGAAACACAGCTGCCCAATGGTAAAGAATATCAGTTGCGGTCACAACAGGATAGCCCAGAAGGGATCGATGATCCCGCTAGATTATAGGGCTACCCAGAGTGGAAAGCATTGAGCAAATAAGCAGCGGGCTACAGTAGTTATGATTAGCAATAGCGAAGAATACGACAAGTCAACTTAAGCTACAACATTAACTCCTCCGCAGCAGATGCGGTCGATAACGACGGCACATACAAAAACGCATCGTCTTGTATGAAATTACCGCTATTTAGAGCTATATATTTATATCCAATAGGTAGAGAAACATAGTACTTTCCGGTTTTTGGCGAAGTTAGAGACGCAAATCGTGCCGATGATTTTGTAAACACATTATCTTCGGACATTTAAATTTTACACAGGCACGCGGTACTTGGTCATTGGTCGTTATGCATTCAAATGTATCTTTTATTCATCAACTGAAACCAACTAATTACGTATCATCGATCACAAAATGTTGCACAGACTCTAAACAAATTATAAACTTTGACGAACAACAGGTTTTGGCCTATATTGGGTCTGATATTGGCGGTCTGTCAGCGGTGACTTCAATCGCAAATGACGTGGGCCGGAATTGCCATTGTTTACCAATTAAAAGACTCAATTTTATTCGCTTCTCTATTGCAATCAAATATATTTTATTTTTTACATAAAAATATTATATATTTTATTTATAATAAGATTTTAAAAATTTACCAGCACCGCAAAACAATGTTACCAAATTCCGTCATACATTGAAGACCAGCGTTATGGTCAACGATCGTTTTGTGCCGGTGTCAACATAAATTAGCGAATTAGGTATAAATTAATTTATTTATTCGCTTCTCATCTGTTTCAACACGTTTGCCTGATGAGGGTCTACATTTTGTATATTTTCATTAAATTTTTCTTCTATTATAATATTTTTAAATTTATTTTTAAGTTTGAAAATTTTACTTTTATTTTTCAAAATAATTTATATATTTATCAAATTTGACATAACTGGATAAACTAATCATCTTTTTTAGATAGAATATTGCTGAGAAATTTACCAAGAACAAAATTATATAAAATATGTCTACATTGCTAAAGATTTTATGAGTGTACAATTATATGAACTTATAGGGTCATATTTATCAAAAACAATTTAGCTGCGAAAGAGTTAACTAAAAAAAGAAAGAAGAGCATGCAGGGAGCAAAATCCAAGTTAGGAAGTATTCACAAGATAATTGCGTAGCGTTTTTTTTAAATTGGATGAAACTCGGAAGTTGTTTTATTTCCTCGGGCAATTCATGGACGCACCATAGTATTGTGCATGACTCCCAACTGAATTACCGCGGTGTCCTAGGGACGTTACAAAAAATACCACATCTCACATACTGGGTCAAAAAATGTTTTGCGCTTTTGCGCGAATTTCCTCAACAACCAAAATCGCGTCCACTGAAACGTCACCTTTAGTCACTCATAGTCTTATTTTGGTTATATACAAATTTGGAATCTTTACAGATAGGGCCTACTAGTGTAGGCTACATGGCCCTAAAAGCCTATAGAAGTCCAAAATTTATGAGTTTGGAGTGACTCCTGCCAATTTGACTTGGACTCCAAATTTTGTGATGTGATGAATCCATTACTACGTGAATTTAGACGTTAACGGAATCACTGTTTGGCGCTAGGCCTATATTAGCCTATGCTTTGTTAAATAAACAATTTAAATGTATAAAGGATACAAAAGTTTTATCGATGGAATACAAACCTACCTGTAGCACACTTCTATTTTTTAAAATTTTTCTCATTAAGCAAAAGATAGTTTAGGGGCCCGTTACTGCTCTGCCCAGGGGCCCGGACTTTTCTGTCGACGGCCCTGGATACAGCACATGCACAAGTATCATTCACTGCTCGTAATTGATGAAGCCATAACTTGTCTCTTGCTGGCATAATGCATTTATTACTGTTGCCTAATAATTATTAATGCTTGTAAAAATTTAGACAATATTCGTACCACACTTTAACCTTTTGTGTGTATCATTATACATTATAGTGACTCTATTAGTGAAGGAGTAGGCTTCTGTGCAGTCATTACTCAGAAGTGTTTCACCAAAAGATTACCTCAACTTGGTACGGAATGAAGATGGCACTGCCAAGACTTCCTGCAATGCCACTCAAGATGTATATGAGGGCAATGCGGTGCCAGCCAGCCAACTTCTCCAAGTCACGCATAATAAACCACTGGAATACTATTGATATCAGAAGCTGAAACAACCTACAACATAATAGTATTCGACTAAATTATTTATTTCAAATTTAATTAACGTTCTTTAATTCATTCACAGCACCTCTTCATGAAACAAGTTCAGAGGCGCACTATTTACGTTAAATGTCATTTATGAAATTTTTGACATTAGTTAGCAAAACAGTGCACAGTAAGTTGGAGGCATCACCAGTGGCCGGCCCTTGCAAACACATAGAATCAACCAACAGATTCCTGTTGGCAGCTGGCAAATGACGTGGATGTTCAATTGGGGCACAAAGATTATGCAGAACAGACATCTGTCTCGCGAATCAGTTGGTAGTGACTAATATTCAAGTACTTCTTTCTTACAATATGATCAAACATATGTCTAGGACTTTTGGATAGGCCCCTTGACTGTTCATGTCAAATAGCAACAGACAATAGTTATCTCCTTTGCTATAACTACACTCAATCCACTTATGTTTTAAAGGTTAAACCTTCCCCCGTCTCATATCAGACTACAGGCGACACTCATTCCCTAATATTAGTCCCTTGATACAGACGAATTCCTATGTCCAGAACACTGACTCAGGTCCGGCATTGTTTGCACTATTTTTCTCATGTTTGACATTCTGGTGCTGTCTTCTGTCGGCAGTTGTATTTATTTGTACCTACTCTATGAATTTTTTTATAGCTTTGACCAAAGATGTGAGTCTTCTCATCAATTTATGTTTGACTGGATTTTACAGTGACATGATGGATGCGCCCCATCACCTATTCTAGCAATCTGCTTTGGTCGTTACATTCGACTGACTACCGTATTCCTTGGACATTGTGCAAGGCTTTATTCTGCGCCAAATTGTGGTGTCTACAGATTCCTTTTGGCAAGGTTCCTGTGAAGCTGCATTCACTCGTTGTCTACCATCGCTGCTAACCTCGCCGCTCTCACCATCAACCTCTGTTCCCGGTTCCGCTGCCTCCGCAGCCGATGACAGTCCCTACTTCTCTACAGGGACTTCGTGTTGCTACATGGAACGCCTGCTCCATACGTTAGAAATACGCCAATATTTCGGATGACCTTCTCACCCACAAGCAGTACCTATTCACCTCAAAGTCCTGGCATCAGTCAACAGCTGATGTTTCGGTGGAACGATCGAATCCACCGAGCTATGCTATCGTCGACCGTCCACTCTCTACCTCAACAGGCAGTGGTATCATACTCTCCCACAAAGACACTCTTTATCTGAGGCAGATCTCCCTGATGTCTACTACCACCTTCGAAGCCATGAATATCTCCATCTCCTAGCCTCGTTGGCCTCTCACCATCATTGGCATCTACCATCCAGGCTCTGCTTCTCCTCTGGATTTCTTCACTGAGTTCTCAACTGTTCTAGACCAGTATGCCCTACACGGTTGTTTGTGCTTGTTGACCTTAACGTCCATCTGGACGACCCCTTAAAACCGGAGACCATCATGTTTTCAGTTGACTCAGGTCAAAGAAGGCAGGAACAGCGAGGACGTCCGATGTGAAAGCCTCCCACTCCAGGTGCCACTAAAAAGGACACACAAGGTGCGTCTCGTGAAGGAAAGGGATGGTGGCGATGACCAAGCCATGGTCCGAGAGGGTCGGTGGATGGACGTCTACTGAGAACAGTCGTCTCTCGTGATAACGATATCCAGCCAGCGGACATATTTATGTGTTGAAGAAGAAACGCTTTGTATCAGTCCAAACTGTGCCATTAACGATGCAGCCAGAACTGTCTGCCTTATGCTCCATGCAGCTCTTAATGCCTGGCAATCTTACAATCGGCAGCAACTTAATTCTTCTAAGATGCTATATATATGGCTGGGCACTCGCCAACAACTGGCTATAGACTCGACCTGGTCTCTCTACCTAATGAATTTCCTCTTGTCACTTACTCTACCTCTGGTCTGGACCTTGGTTTCATCTTAGAACAAGAACTATCCTTCTGAAAGCATATTCTTATGCTGTCATGTGCCTGTTACTACTAACTCCGACAATTTCGTGTTATTGCACATTCTTTATCATTCTCTGCTGCCTATGCTCTTGTGCATGCTTTTGTCTGCAGACTGTTGCTGCATGGACAACTGCTTCTCTCTACATGTTGGGCAAATCCGTTTAAATTGCTTGATTAAAGTTTTGCGGTCGGCAGCGCATTTGCTTGGTGGTTTCTCACTCATTCATTCGTTGTGATAATTTATATAGCGCACCTTCAAGGCAACTACTCAGAGGCGCTCCCGACCCCAGCATGGGCTAAAAAGAGCAGTTTTGAGGTGACTGAAGAATGTAGCAGATTGGACCCTAGTAAGCAAGCTCAGTTGCACAGGGAGCCCATTCCAAAGCGAGGGACCAAGAATCGAAAAGGCACGCTTCTGCCTAGTAACTGTTTGGGCCAAAGGGACAACTAGCATGCCTCCCGCAGTAGAACGGAGAGAGCGTCGGCCTGGTGCAGCAGAAGTAGAGCAGCAGAGGTTTGATCATGTCTCAGCTTTGCTGAGAGATGAAGCTGAGGCTTGCTTTCCGGGCCTGGATTGGAGGTACTCTGAGTAGAGTTCTTGAAGGGGAGCTATACAAATTAACACACAATAATAGTGGTAACGACATAATAAATCTTATGCAAAAAATAGTGAGTATTGCTATTTGAGATGCTATTTGTGATGGTGGAATTCAAATAGGGCATAATCAACGTCCGGATCATTTAATCGATTTTGCCAATTTATAATATACGTGATACTGCATTATTTCTGTTCTCCATGATCTGAGTGGTATAGTTCACTGGAAGACTTATAAGTTAGCTTACCCTGCATGAAGAAAGAGTGATGTCCAGAGGCGATAAAACTGGTTTGGCTTTTCTGGGTTGTAGAATGGAATCATTCCACATATTTCACTCAAGCATGATATCTAAAGAAATAGCCAGATCATAAGTATATTAGAGCTGTACCGATATCACTTTTGCCGATGATACCGATTATAATTAGAGTAGCCAATACCGATTATTGAATTTCGGTGGTGGAGTACCAATATTTTTACAAATCTGCAGTGCCTATCAAATATTAACTTAATTAACTTAATTGAGCAATGCTAAATATACCGCATTTTTGCAGATATAACTCGCATGCACTCGTACAATTATAACCCGCACGTTCAATGGATGTCGGTCAATGGATGTCACATCCAACTTCACAGACATACGAGAAACAGAAACCAAGACAAAATAATTTGAAGACGAGAGAGGAGAGATGCTGAATGAACACATGTCTCTGAATATGTTCACATGATGTCTGGGATTGGCTGCCTTCTATTTCCTTGCAAGGACAAATGTTACTAAACTTGTGACCATTGCATTCTCAGTCACTGGCCCGTGTCCTGGAATAATTTTAAGACAAGAGAGAAAAGGGGCAGAGTTGCTAATGGTCCAATGGACACATGGCGAAGTCCCATAGGGAACCATTCCAGGACACGAGCAAGTGACTGAGAATGCTTGGCTTTGCCTGACGGTGGTTCGCGAGCGAGGCACAAGAAGTTCCTCTTGGGCACCCAAGCAAAGTGTGGCGATGGATGCTTATAGCGTGGAGCAAAGCTCCCAAATTATGGACTTTTATGGAGGGATCAGGTCCTCAAGACAGTGCCGGACCATACAATAAAACATTCAACACCACATATGAGTTAATTCATTCTTAAGTATATACCCATAATCTCATGTACATTGATATACAATGGTTAGCTGGCTTTGAATGTGCTAAGCACCATTACCAGGTATGTAATATGAATGAGCAATAGAGCATCAATTGATATGGTCCAGCTGCCAACTAAAAAGCACCATTACTGAAACAGCAATGGTCACAAGTTTAGTAACATTTGTCCTTTGCAAGGAAATAGAAGGCAGCCAATCCCAGACATCATGTGAACATATTCAGAGACATGTGTTCATTCAGCATCTCACATAGGGATGTTAAACAATAACCGGAATTTATCTAGTTATTTTATTTATTTATATCGGAATATTGAATACGAAAACGATAATCGGTTTTCATTATTCGAGAAATGATAATCAAATTTTTATATTTTAATTATAGAAACTACTAAAAGCAAATAATTTCTTGATTTGTTTAGTGTCTTGGTGTTTACGATTGTTTTGAACTTTTGATCCAATATGGCCGGTGTCTGTTCTCCAATCCGATAGGATCGATTGACTAATCAATCGGATCGAGTTATGTTTCTTATCCGTTTATAAACTCATCTTCCAAGTTAACAGTAGACCTGAGTTTGCACTTGGTTATCCTTGCTTGAAATATTTCTACGCACTCCATCACAAGAGAGGCACATGTAGGTAATCACCGTTCTCAAAAACATTCAGCACTTTAACTGTACATATAGCTGTCTTCATTTTATACAAAGCCTCTTGTAAAAAATAACTAATGGCAAACCCAGCATGATAGACCACCAGCAGAATGAGAGTCATACAATAAATCTTCCCACATATCTTAATTTGTGCAACAACTGACAAATTGCTTACACACTCAATTTCACATCCATAGAATCTAAACTGGAAACCTGTTTATCATCACTACCGTAAGACATCGAGCCTCAATGAAGTCAATTAAAAATTAAGCAGCCTACCAGCCCACATCCTGATATATAGTGTTCCTGGTCTATTATTATGCGACAGCCAATGTTAATTCTAAGGTGTGCAAACCCATGGCCCTGCTGTAATTAAGTAACTTTGTTCAATTCAAAACATGTAAAACATAAGTCAACAAAAAATCTTTTTGCATCTTAATTTAAGAAAACTTCATACTCAGCCAGGTGGATATCAGTCAAAGGTTGATGGTTTACTACAGATTCAATTAAGTGACCGATGATGCCATACACATTATAATGATGCATTTGATCGGATTCATTTAGAACTGGAAGTCACCTGTGAACAAAGTGTCGCCTCCTCATGAAAATAGCCACGTCTGAACTCACAGAATTCACGGGTCGTGATGATGCACTGACTGTGAATGCCAACACAACATGGTCGACCAAGGATTTCACACTTCATGTGCTTATCATCGTCCCCCATTGGCACCGGAGGTGTCTCCTTACATATCTGCAAGAGAGAATATATAATATAACTTCAATATATTTCACAGCAAGTAAGCCACAGATTTGATTTGAAATAAATTGCATTTTTACCTCACCAACATGCATTTCAGTGAGTAGGACTAAGCATGGATTCAATTTGAAAGAAATTCCTATCTCTGGCCTGGATTATATTTTCACAGTGATTCATTCACTTTGAGAAATTTTAAGGGTTCACACGTCAGATAAAATAATATAAATAAGAACAGTTACAATTGTTACAATAATAAATAATTCTGATGGTTCATTTAGTGACAGAAGTTCAATAACAAGGCAACAGCTGATGTCATTGAGTAACTGGCTCAAGGTCAATATAAACCAGTGACAGCCCCAAGATAGGCACAAACCTCAACACTCTTACAAGTTCAACATTGAAAATGGCCTAAAATGACCACTATGGCTATAACACTACTGATGGAATAATAGGTCAGTTATAGTCAATTCCTGAGAACAATTTTAGCAACACAATTGTTGATTTTAAATACAAAACTCTAAGCATAATACAACAAAAGTCAATTCTAAGGAAAGCTTATTGTTTAAGTTTATTGTTTAGATAAATTCATTAAAACTCACTGGCCATTGGGAGATATCGTCGGGCCACTCATATGGAACCAGTGAAATGGGATTCTTGCAATGCCTGTTATCAATAATCAAACACACACCATTATTTCATTAATTGCAGTGATTGTGACCTCTGTTTTTCTTACATAACTTACGAGGAACTTCAAAAGCACTTTTTAAAATAAAGAACATCCACTCATTTATTACGTCATTCAAAAGTAGTTCCGATCGACGGCCATCAATTTGTGGTGAAATAACATGGTCATCGGCTACAGCATGATCTGCAGTGACAATCTCCAAATATGAACAATGCATGGTCTTGTTCTTCAAGGGCCAACTCACCTCAAATGGTGCGTTTGCACCTTTAGAACCATTTAGGCCTATAGAACCGCTGTAACTCACGTGAAGTCATGTCGGATGAAGATCACGCATTCCACATTTCTGGCCAGTCCTAAAGTCGCATGCCTAACTTATCCCTTCTTGTTCCGACACATTTTACGAGCATCAAGTATATGTCGTTGCTGATCAAGTTAACATACTTTTTACTGCTGATATTTATCTTCTTTTTGCTAAATACTTGGCTTCTGGTCACGTGTATGCAGATGATCCTCAGTTCATGGTCCTCCTATCCATCAACTCGCTCTGTGTAAATCAACTGAGTTTCATTCTGACGATTTGAACTGTTGGATGTCCTCAAATCGCCTTTCACTTGATTCCTCTAAGACGCGGTTGATCTGGCTTGGCACCCACAAACAGCGTCTTAAGCTTGATTTTGCTGTACTTGCTGAGCGCTTCCGTTTGTTTACTTTCTCGACTAGTGTTTGAAATTTCGTAGTTAATCTTGACAGTACTCTTTCGTTTGCTGAGCATGTTTCCAACCTGTCTAGGTCGAGCTTCTATCATCTGCGGCATCTTCGTGCTGTCAGACGATCTGTTCCTTCAAGTTTACTCAGAGGTAGTCCCAACTACAGCTCGGAGGTGTGTTGGAGTTAACACGCCGAAGCACCATGAGAAATTGTGAATGAAGGACTTGCTCAAGGTCTCTACGTGTGGCTCGGGTCTGAATCCAATCCACGACACTCCCGTTGCAAGACTTCGACTATCCCACTACACCACCACATTCCATAAATTCTAGTAGACAAATTTGTTGACATTTTCTCATTATTTATCTTATTATGTCTTAAACCATAATTTGAAGTCACCCTACTTGTCTTATACGATTAAACAATGATAAATCACTGACTTCGGATCCTGTCCGCAAACAGAGCCAGACGTCCTTCTGCCAATTCCAGTCACGTTCCTAATTCCCCATTTCTGCCATGTTGCCAGTGTTTGCTGAAAAATAAACCAGTAAAGCATGGCTGTGATTCATTATACATAAGTTATACCTTGTTTTCTGTCTCACTGCACAGATACTTGAAGATATTGACAATTGATCAAATAAAGAACCTGCAAGTTGGGGAATTTTTCTACCGACTAGATCATGGACATTCCCCCCCAGTACTTAAGAATATTTTGCCTCATTCTTGTGAAATTCACTCACATAATACCAGGACTACCTCTGCCTTCCGCTCTGTCAGGGCTCACTCCAACTTACGCCAACTCACAGTCAAGTCCCAAGGAGTTCAGATATGAAATTTAATCCCGCGTCAATTACGCACATCCAATAATATGTTCATCTTCAAAAAGAGATTGTATACACACTTACTTTCAAACTCTTTTGTGTAATATAAAATAATATTGCTTGTACGCCACATTCACTGCATTAGTTAAGGTGATACTTAAGGTTTTAGTTAAGCTTTTCCTGATTAATTTTGTTTTTTTCTGCTTTATTGCTATCATTTACAATAATTTCCTGCCATATATTGCTACTTGCTTGTATTGGTTTTGGGTAAACTGGAATTTGATGATGAAACTTCAATCACCTGGCATGGAGTACTGCTTTTCGAGACTAATTATACCTTCTGGGTTCCCTTTTTTGACCTAAATTGTATCTTGGCTTATGTTATGTGCCTATTGTGACAATATTTTGCTTTTGGTTGAAATAAAAGATTTGACTTGACATAATCTTTCATTTCAGTTAACCACAATAACCAGCACAAAATTATATGAATTTGTCTACAATGAATAATAATGAATAATAAACAGAATTGTTTAAACCTCTTTGTATCTCTCGAATAGAAAAATACCATGTCTAAACTGTACAAGGTTGACATGGAAATCAATCTCATTCACCACCTATACTTTAGAGCTCAAGAAACTAGTCTAGAGGACTGACTATTTGCAGTAAACAAACAACTCCCCAAAGAACAGAAAGATAATCATCAGTGATAAAATTGCAGTCAAGCAATGCAGGTAACTACAAATGTTTCCCAATAAACTATTTGAAGAGCATATCTAATACCTATACCTTCACATATACTCAACACGCGTCGTGCAGGTAACGGTAATGCTAAGTATATCACATTTTCTTGTATTTAACACGCACTGTCGCACTAGTTCAACATCATTCTCCTAAAATAATCAATTCACATACATGTCTGACACTCTTTCATTAGTTAGATAGTGATCGTGATTGCATCGAGTTGGCTACGAATATGTCGCATACCATAGCCGGTGGCCCGATACCCTTTTCTTTTCAAGCCTTCATCATGCTAATTCAGTTTATTGTCTGCTTTCAAGCATTGAGATATTTAATTACATTAACACCTGTCATTTGACAATTTGCAATTCAGATTCACAGTCTCATGACCTTGTAAAAATTAAAACTTTAAGTAATAATCATATAACTATCAAAGTAACTAATAAAATCAACCAACACAACTCTGAACATAAGTGCTAAGGCAGCAAGCAACTTGTTAAAAACAGCACAGCAGAATGCCTACCGAACAATGGCTATATGGTAGCTGTACGCAGCCAGATCCATCATTCCTAATGCAACAGGCCGTTTGGCTCTCTTTCTCTCGATCTTCCTTAATCGCCTGCTCTATGTTGTAATCCCTGCGCATACACGGTGAGTACTTTGCTCCAAGATGAATTAGGTCAGCCTTTGTAAACAAAATTCCAACTCCTCTTAGATCAAACAAATGTTTAAAATCTTGCCTATTGCCTAATAATAATACCACTATAAAGTATCCTCAGTGAATGTTTAGTATGCCACCAATGCCACAGTAATCCAAAATATTTTAAATGCTGTCATAGAATTTTAAATATTGTTGTATTTTAAAACTATAATATCTAAAATTGTCATAAGAGAACACTTTAAAATGTCCTGATAATATGTGACTCAAGGAGCATAATGAGTTGCATGTCAAAAATTTCAAAATACGAGTTTGATTCTTTTTCTTGACGACTAACATCTTTACTTTAAAATGATACCAAAACAGGGTTTCTACCGTGTTTTTGAAAAAATTATGAACCCTTATGTGTCTAGTCTTTGGAAATTGTCAATTCAAGAAAACTCCCTTTAGAGTTCATCAACTCATCTGGAGAAATGCAAAAACATATATAGTAGAAATGCAGTTAATGCACAGAACTTACTGAAACTTGACGCAGTATAAGAATATACTAATACCAACGCTACCTGAAAATTTGGTAAATTTATCTCAGAAAGTTTTGATTTTATCACTGTGTGATGCCACAATCAACAGATACAATCAACATCTTTAATCCCTTAATGCTGTGAAGGTAGTAAAAGGTATGGGTTTTCCTATCCCTCTCAGAATTAAAGGGTTAAGAGGCGGTTTTTAGTGTTAGGTTGTTAGCCCGCTAGGCAGCACATGTGTGAATAAATTATGTAAGGCATATTTTAACGTGCAACCACGAAAACTATAACGATATCCTTTACACAATTCTGGGAAGAAAACATTATAACAACAAAATTAATCTAATGTAAGATATTAAAAATATGATAATATATTTTTGTGTCCGCTTCTGTTAAAATCTGAAAATCGACAAAAGTGACGTTGATCCAAACCATTCTGATTCCTTGAGTCACATATGTCAAACTACTACAGCATTTTAAAATGTTGTTGTAGTAATACTCTATTTACATATAAATAATGTCATCATAATGATAAGAAAGGTAGGGTGTGGTAATTGCCCCTACTACTGCACAACAGTATGTTTGCCAATAATCGATTAATGGGCTTAGAGCTATGATTTTGTATCTCCAAATAGTCCATGACCAAATGAGTTACCGAAACTTGTTCAAACCTGTCTTGGTCCAATCCAAAGATTGTCAGCTTCCAAGTAGTGAACAATTTCAATTGATAAGCTAGGCTTTAGAATCTAGAAAAAATTAACATTTCATGCCTTCTTAAAGAAATTAGTTACTACTGGTCATTGGTCAACCGTATTATTACAACTATCATTAAAAGTAATAACAACGTGACAAGATATTTATAAAGTGCCTCTTAAGAATCTCACAGAAACACAGCATAATAATAATGACCTGGTCGCCTTCAAAGGTTCCTTTCCATACAGCCTCGAGGATAAGGCCTGACCCTCCAGACATTTCTTGCACTATAATAATAATCATCTTCCATTGAAATACTTATTCTATCAGTAACAGGCAATTATTTAATTATGACAGGTAATTAATTAATAAATAGCCAATTTGTTACCTGCTTAATTAGCTTGATAGCTAAATATATTTCTTATTATAGCACTTTGTCTTTATAATTCTACTTAAAATTTGTCTAATTCTACATACAATTTCATAAAATATATATGAACAGAAAGCATCTATGCAATGGTGAACTGTTCAAGCGTTAATGATCCTAGTTAACAAAAAAACAAAGTGACAGTTCTCAGAATTAGGGAATGACCGGGTGGACATTTTTCACTGAGTACCGATTCCGAGTATTTGGAAGTGCTATTTGCCGATTCCGAGTACGAACAGAGTAGCATTAGTTCCTATGGCAAACCTTCAAGTTACATTAAAATGTTATTGAAAATACATTTGTACTTGTACTAATTAATAAATACAGCTCTCATGTTAAAAACAAATTGTCAGTGAAAGGAATCGGATATCTGTTATGGACTTTCAATATGTGATTTTCTTGTAAATTTAGAAATTTAACAAAGTGCAGACGCAACATTACATAGATATGTTATTTCAGTTTTATTTTGATCCAAAATGAAATTGAAAGGTAGTAGACTTGCACTAACAAACAAAAACATGAAAAACTATTGACACAACACAGTACAAGCATTTATATGTCTCCTTCTCCTTGACTTTGTTTTTCATTTCTCCAATATTAAGAGTTTCTAACAAATAGGCCAAAATATTGATCAAAGACTTAAGTCACTTAACCCTTAACTAAAGTTACTAAACATTAAGCATAGTATATTACATAAAGCTCTGAATTACATAAAGCTCTGAATTACAATTGGAAAGAATTAACTTGAGATATATGTTGATATATTTAAAGTGGAATTCAAATGAAGCTCAGCTATTCTAGTCTCTAAAACTTCAAGAGAGGGTCAGGATATAAACAACACAACTAGTTGGTACTTGTAATAATGTGCAAGTTTATTAAATAACTGAATAACTGGCAATGACAAGATTTGGCTGTTCGTCTGTGTTTGTTGACTCTTGTTTTAATTAGGCAGAAGCTGAGAAGCTCTGCCAAAGTGAAGTACATCTCTCCCTGCCCCATCCCTCATCCCTTGGGCTGTTTACCTTGCGGTCCAAGAGGTAAAAGTGCAGTTCATCTCCTCACCCTCACCCCGCCATTTGGTCTGTTTGCCTTCTCTCAGCAGCCTCCTTGCGTCTGTGCGTCTTTTTGCCCCTGTGCGTTTCTGTCTGTAGCAGATTTCTGCAACTATTTGTGTGCATGATACCTGCCAAGGCAGAATAGTACCGAGTGGCTGATACTCGGCCGATGCGAATGGCCGAGGCAATTTCCGGTCATTCCCTACTGAGAATCGACAATGCGAGATTTATATAAAAGGAAATAAAATCACCATTATACATTATGAAGGTGCTGAGTCAACAATTTTGCCCACTGACTACGGAACTAATAATTCACCAACCTCCTTTAATATTCAGTGAACATTTAAAAATAAAAACAATTAGCTAATCTGCTCTGATATTGGTCATGAACCTACCTCGGCTTCAATTCTTGTTTCTGAGATACCAATGGGTGCAATACCATAGACCGCGACAGCAAATATGAAACAAACGATCTGGACGAAAATCACCCAATATGTAAAGAAAGGTCTACAACACACAACTTCAAAGCGATAACAACCACTCAAAATGACATTCACCGTAACAGATTCTATTAAATGATGCTCATTGCAATCTACAACAAAGAAAGATATTCATTACAACATATGACATTGAATTAAATATGATTACAGCATATGTAGGATATTAAATGAAAACCCACAACAGAAAATAGGTCCAACCAGTTGAACATTAGAATGACTGGCTCCGCGATTAAAAGCTTGAACAGAAACCTGCTGTTGGTAAGTTGTGGCCAACAATTGTTTCTGCAAATAATCATAAATCCTGAGAAGTACCCATCTATTACATTCAGAATATAGAAAAGAAGAGCCCACGCCCCCAGTAAGAAAATATCACACATCTCAACATTCACTCATTCTGAAAATTTATATAGAACCCTTCAGGAAACCTACTCAGAGGCACTCAGTGACATATCTAATGGGGCAGGGGAGGGTACAATTGTGTCCGGATGTCAGAAATAGCCAATACTTGTTAAAAAAGCACCTTCATCATCATATTATTACTGTCTGTAAGACTCACAGAAAGCTACTCCTACCTGTGCTGATTAGCGGCCAGCTCTTCCAGCTGCTTGCGAATATCTGAACGCCTTGCAAGCTCATTATAGTCTGAGTCGAGGTACTTCCCCATGAAGCCGATACCGATTTTTCGATCAGTGTTGTCAAACATGACACTGACAAAATCATCTCCCAATTTTCTCATGCCAGCAACTGGGGCAAAGTCTGTTTCATCTAAGCCAATCTTTTCTCTTTCGTCATCCATGTCTCCTTCCCTTTTCCTCGTCATGAAGCTCCCTATTGCAACACTTCACAAAAAAGTCTCAAATTATTCAGCTGAAATGTCAGTAGATAATAAATTTAAAAAGTCAGAGAATAATAAATATTTGGAATAAATACGTTTGTTTTCATAATGACACTGAAAGTAGGATACAAAGGCATAAAGTAAACAGAAATATGAAAATTGAAATTGAACATTTATACACGGCACTGCAAGAAGATTAATCACAGCTTAAACATACAAAAGATCCAAATACTGCTACAAAGAATGGTCTTCAACCCTTACAAGTCGTAACTACTTTTAAGTCTTTAAATAACTCCCCTGTCAGTAGGCTATCACTAAATAGCAGCTTAAGTCACACAGTTAACAGCATTTAACTTAAATGAATGATCAGTTGATGCTATTAAAGTAGAAATTCACTTTTACAGCACAGGTTTAATGATTTACAATTTGCATCAGAAATTTCAAATGCACGATATATCAGCGGTTCCCAACCTGTGGTCTGCAGACCACTGGTGCTCCATGGGCATGTGCCAGGCGGTGGGAAAAACTTTTTAAAGGAATTTTTTAAACTGAATATTTTATGCTTTTTCACATTTCAAAGGCAAAAGAAAATATCAGTATTGACTAAAGAAAAAAGGTCATCAATTAAATTTAGGAGGTGGATATGGATTTTCAGATGAAAATTCGACAAACAACTAGAATAGTCATCAACTAAATTTAAAAGATGAATATGGATTTTCAGATGAAAATTGGAATTTTTAGGTCCTCTGATAAAAAAAGTTTCTGCTGTGGTCCGCGACGCCAGCGAAAACTTTCTTAGTGGTCTGCGAGTCCCAAAAGGATGGGAACCACTGCAACAAATGCATGTCTTATTATTCAATTTAAAAAGCATTTAACCCTTTAATGTCGAGAGGGATAGGAAAGCCCATACCATTTACTACCTTCCTAGCATTAAAGGGTTAACCGATGAAACATGTATTAAATTCAGTTTTAAAGTCGAAATTGAATTAAAGCAACTTTTGAGACACATAAACATAGAAGTCAATCTGTATATGAATGTAGCAATAAATTCACATAATGGACGAAAACATATGATGCAACATAGTAACAAACGGAGTATGAGTTTGTACAATTGCATCTAACAATAGCAGGACCAACTTGGCTTGCTAATTTGGAGTTTTCTCACATTAAACGATACGCTTCTTCTGTTGTCAGAACTAGAACAAGCAATAAGTAAATTTTGTAAGCTCACTTAATGTTACCATGGTTCCCTTGACAACAGTGGGAAATTCCGAAACGGGAACACTATTGTTTATTCTTGGTACACTCGCTGACACCATTCGTAAATGGCTCTTGTAATCTCGTTCTTCATCTTTATTTATCTGAATCATGTCTGGAACAGAAGCTAAGCTATACCAGAACATAACTACCTCACCTGGTTCTCTTTCCAAAATTTTTAGCACCACTCCACAGGGCAGAATCAGGTACATCATGGTCTACTGCGTCTTTTTGTCCTGTAGATGCCAAGCGAGCCATGACAGGCGGTCTGTGTTGAACAGGACTCTCAAAGAAATCCTCAAGGTCAGGACATCTAAAGACACTTGCTGTTTCCTGGAAAATATTAAGTTAGGAACAGTTAGAAAGTATTTACACTGGATTTCATGTCAGCAACCATCTGAGTCTTTGACTTGTTTACAAACCAGTGATTTGAAGTAAATGTCGTCAAAAGGTTCTACACAACTTACGTATTTGATTTTCATACACCGGTAAAAGTAAAACTTCCAAATTCCATTTGGAATGTGTGTGACCAGCTTTTATTCTCAAATGCCAGAGTTCCAAAAGCCTCCTCCTTAAAAGTCTCCCCAACATGGCCTGGAAACTCTATTTTTATAACAGATTCTCCCTGATGGTTTTGCTCCAAAAATAAATTTGGCATTTCTCTGACCCATGCACCTAAACCTAGATACTACTGTTATAAGGGTGTTTCATGGCCCAATACTACTAGAATTGAACGAGCAAAACTTCAATCTTTCTTATTCACCACTGACCTTCCAGACATTTGCGTCATTCAGACACGACATTTTTCTCTCAAAATTGTAGCCTTGCAACATTAAACACTTTGGCAATTGTGTACAATCAATGTATAGCATTGCTGTATGATTTACGGAAACATGATATTTTCTAGCACAGGTAATTCTCTCTGAGATAATTTGTATAATGCCATTGATCAAAGCACCTACCCAATTAGGATAGCCAGACAGTGATTTCACTGTATCTTAAAAAAGATGCATATCAGACAAAAATCACTTACCAAATCAGAGGGTTTAAAACTACGGCTCTTTGGTGCAACCTTTTTCAACGGCTTGCCACTCTAAAATAAGTCATTACATGCAAATGAAGTAAAAGTAGATGATGCATCCGCTTTAGCCATCATGAATTAACCTTTTCAACGCGTGTCCCGGTGCGGCGCCGGGATATCAAAACATGCAGCAGTACGTATCCCGGCGACGCGCCAGGATAGAAAGAATGATTTATAGGTTCTCCCAGTACTACGGGAAAACTCCTTAGCGGTGTGCAGAGATGCTGTTAGTTGTCAACAAGTGACACCTTATAAAGAAATACATATCCATGGTTAAAACAATACATATATTATGGTTAAAAAATACATATCTATGGTGGCTTGTTCTATGTTTCATATTTACTTGTTCCTGTATTTTTCAGATGTCTAAATAATCGTTTTGAGTAATGGATGATGACAACAAGATTTTTCAACCAGCTGCTGTTTATGTGTACACACATGTGCTTACATATTCTAAACAATAATTCCGCATCTTTCGATCGGTGATGCGATGTTTGTCTGACCCCGGCTAACGCTCTGTAA
>JAQFXW010000282.1:0-20685 GCA_034693945.1 Dendrobaena attemsi | reverse complement strand
AGGCGATTTTTCAAGCGATTATTCAAGCGATGCAATTGGAAAAACTAATAGTCCGGTTTTTTTTGCGCCACCCTGTAAAGTCTGATTCATGTTAAATCTCATTCTATGACATGTAGGGTATGCATCTCAAGATGACTGAGAATTTTCTGAGGTCTGAAAAACTATTTTTCAGACGGATTACACTATATTTGAAGACACTGCCGATTGGCCAACACATTACATACAAATTTAACTCATAAAGATAAGAGTTCTTCAAATATTACATACAGTATTATAGTCCTTACCACATAATTATAGTCCTTACCACATTCAGATCTTGAAATCAACTCTTATAACAAAGTTTAAAGTTAAATATCTTATAGGTTTCATCTGAATTAGTTTAATATTTTATAAAGTATGAATCGTGTTAGCCCTCACTCTCTGAAACGTGGACTGTGAATTTGTGAGATGACTGACTGGCTAAGGTCTGTAAGTCCATTTCTTGGACTGGTTATACCAGACCCAAAGGGACTGCCAGCTGGAGAACTCATGCTCAGTGGTGATGTCTGACTAATCGGAGACATGTCAGGAGTACCTTGGCCACCCGTATCCATGCTTGACGTCTTCGAGCTGGTAGCTACGAGTGTCAAAAATATCAATCCGTTAATCACATATAATAATGTTTCTCATGTCAATAGTAAAACTGCTGAAGGATGTCATTATCTGGGCCATTTAGCATTTAGAAAACAATTATAGGAGTGATGGCAAATAAACAACAGGAATTGTAAGGTCAATCAGACGGCTTAATGCATGTTACAATGGATGAGGCGTGATCTCAGCGAAGAATCAGGGCAGATCAAGGAGATAAAGCAAGAAGGGTTATGGTCAAGGGGAGTGGCAGGAAAAGAAATAATGGCATACAAGAAAACTTGTTTGTCAAACCCGAATGCACAACATCATAAGCTAGTTTCACAAATACAGTTACACTAGTTTTAAATACAATGCAACTGTATAAACTGCAATCTGATGCACATTGTTTCATTGAGTACAAGTCTCATCAACTCTAATGACTTCAGCAGTGCTATTATAGCTATCATTGCAATATCCTTGGCATCACTGATCGACATCCCATCCAATGAACCAACAGTTTTAAATCTGATTTGTTTAGTCTACAAGTGATATCTATCTATAGGTCATGGAATCCAGAAGTCAGGCTACCGTTGGTAAGAAATTGGGATGTTCATGTGATGACAGAATGCATAGCATTGAGCAATAAATTCCAGAAAATTTTACAGATTCTAAGAATAGAAAAATAGGCTGCATTGATCACCATATAAAGCAACCAGTTTACAAAGACAAACCAAAGTATATGTCACAGCCCTGTAGAGCTCAATAAAATGTTCTGGTAAACGGTGCCTCCCTGGTACAGTCAAACCAGGAGTGGGGGTGGGTGATCTTATTTTCCAACAGACACGAGACAAACCACACAACAGAAAGCACCTTTGGAGGTTAACAGAAACTGAAAATAAATTACTACCCTATGTGGGGCTCGATCCCAGGTTGCCAGATTAGTACTTAGCTTATCGACTATCGACCAGCTGCTCTCTCCACTAAGATACGGACCCACCACCACTTTCTCTCGTTGTCCATGCCATGCTGCATATATCAAGAGAATAGGTCCTCCTGTGGAATTCACTTCCCTTCATCTTTGCTCTACCTTTCTCACTGCAAGTGTTTCTACGTCTTTTTCTCATCTCAAAACCTATCTTTTCTCGAGACATTCGCACTAGCAGCGCCTCTGAAGGGAAATACTGTGAGTAAAGCTTTATAAATTTGCAAACACAAAATACATTACATTATATTTAAATAACGCGAGATCAAAAATAAGCAATATTACAATACATAAATTATGATTACATGCTACGTGCTGACAGAGCATTAGTCCTTACAGTTATGCAAACTTTAAAAAAATGCTTAAGATGACTTACTACTCTGAGAGAGATCAACGTTATTGAACGGAATGCTTTCGTCGGCGATTGACATTGTTAGATGGTTCATCAAGGATGACGTTTCTAAAACTATCTCAGAATTTCCTCTCAGTTGTTCTTTTTCTTCCTTACAAAAACCCTAAAATGAATTCAACACATGATATGGCTCTCAAGGGTAGCATCACAAATTTCTTAGCGGGTTACAGCTAATGTTAATATAAATAATTAATATTGGTAAAAGCATTACGTAACGGTCAGCTCCACCCACCCACGCAACATTTCATAATATTTTCATGACCCCACCCACCAACTCTCGAGCATAAAGTAATTATGCAATGATCCCAAATGACTGTATAAGTATAAATATTATAACTATGTGGAAATTTTTATACCTAAATTAACATGGCTTTAGATCTGGTCACTCCATGTTCATATTGCCTATGTTTAACGTCGTTTATATTGCGTAACGTTTCGTAACGTTTTCAAGGACCCCACATACCTCTCGAGCATTACACAATTATGCAATAACCTCTCCTGTATATAATTAAATGATGAGAGGTGCCATAATTATCTGGACCATTTAGTATATTTAGAAGATATGAAAAGCAGTAATGGCAGATAAACTTTAAAAAGTAGGATAAATGATAATTTATCGGGTTTATCAGAAGGTCCCATGCAGTCATGGATGACGAATGATCACATTGATCAGTGAAGAATCATAGCAGAGCAAGGAGAGGATGCAAGAAGGGAGAGGGCAAGGCTGCAAGGGAGAGAGACAGAAAATAATAATATGAATTTAACTTAATCTGCATAAATAACCATTCCATATTGCTTAGTCTAATGCACAAGGCATCAAGTAATGGTGCACTAAAGTGTTAAACCATGACATCATCAGGCAAAATCCAGCATATGGACCAGATTATAAATTGGTTACATTACATTACTATTAATAGCAGGACAACAATATTATATGAAGTTTTATATAAATGGCAATCATAAAACTGAAAGCAGCACAAAAATCTGGCAATGACTGAACAGATGACACCACGATAAGAAACCAATTTACACATAAACCAACCTCTGACAGAATCACCATTTCTGGTTGGGCAGCATGAGTTGCCAGTCCGCCTGATTCTGTTGACTCTGTGCTGCTGAATTTGACGTTAGGATTTTGAACAACAGCAGCTGGCAATAAGAAATTGTCTGCTGGTAGAAATGAAGGCACCAGTCGACGATGTCCGCTACTGATTTCTCGTAGGACTTGCTGTTCAAGAGAGATTTCTGCCAGTTCTACATCAGCTGCATGACTCAGCTGTTCCTGTCGTTTCTGCTTCTTCTTCGTTGAACTCTTGACGTGACCCTCCCTTGTCGCAACTGAACAGATCATTAAGAAAAAGCGAATATGGAATTGGATAAACGGGGTTAAGCTACGGTTACCATGCATCTATCATAAAGGTATTGTCACAGTGCAAGTGTTTAGATCTTCATCCTTACTGAACATAATAGACATAGCTTAGTAGTAAATTCCTGTGTGTGTGTATGTCACATGCCTTTGACTCTCTGTCTTTAATTGTGCAAGTTTTGAAACCTGTTAGATAACAATAATAATGTGCTTATCTGTTTCATCCAGTCTTGTGATACGATCTCATTCCACGGTACCCTTGAATCAAGTATGACTCCAACAAAGACTAGCATTTTAAGAAAGAGTTGTCCCTGATTTGCTTAATTCTGTGAGATTACACATGCGATAGGTAAAATAATCAATAATCATAGCAACATCAGCATTATCATCAAAATAATAAAAGAAAAAATGATAACAGATATAAAAAAAAAATTTGGGTATAAGCCAACGAATACTAACCAGCTGTAGATTTTTTCACAATATATGTGGAGGAAGAGGCATCAGTAAATTTGAAATGTTCAAAGTTCTCTGAACGGGGATGTGCCTAACACAAAACAGCAGGTATCATGATAGTGAAGAGCTGGTATCACATCTCACTCATTCAATCATTCATCCAGATAACTTGTATGTTCACAATAAAACCTTTCTTGAGTTAGGATGACAGACAAGGATAATAAGATGATCTTGCTCAAAAATGATAAGTCTGGTTATGAGGACTGATTTTAAGTATTGCAGTTGACCAGAGTTCAGAGTTTTCTAAACTATAAAATCCCAATTTTAAACCAATCCTTTGCTGAACAGGAAGCCACTGTAAAGCTTTAAGCGTGCACAGAGGTCATATGTTCGCATTTTGATACAATAGTTATTGCTCTAGCACAAACTTAATTTTAAGACTTAAACTATCTGCAGCTTTGGTATGTCTGACTTATTGATCTTAACTATAAGAGATGAGTTACAGTAATCTAGACAACTTGAATCCAATTTTTTCACATATATCTCCTAGAAGACACACAACACCTACCATACGTCTATGTATGCCCTGAATGAGCATAAATGACTTACATGGCCAACAACAAGCATGCCAGAATGTAAATATGTCTACGTCAAAAGCTGCATCTGATTGTTAAAGCTCTGAGACATCCAGTTTAAAAGATGTTTACAAGCCAATAGAATTGTTTAAGTTGCAGTGAATAGCCCAGTGCAGTAATTAAGTCTTCAATGGGTCAAGGAGTTAGTTGGCCACCATGAATCTAAGACTGCATTATCAGCAAGGGCAGTGGGCAACAGCTGCACATACAAGTCGTAAGACACACAACACAAGTGAATTGTATCATCATATACAGAAATGATAATCCTAGTTAGCAAGCAGTGTTCATAGAAGTGCAAAAGGAGAACCAAGCACACACCCAAGTGTTAAACCACACATGGGCGTCCGCAGGAATTTTTCTAGGGGGGCGCAAAAACTTATTTTTGTATCAGAGTAGGCCTATAAGTAGCCTAATAGGATGTCGAAAGCAACTGATCACTGCACATTTTGGCGGTCGTTACCTTGGCTTTGGCTTTGGCACTGATCCAACATGGGATAAAATTTGTGAACATTCATTGCCAAAATCTTGGCTACTATGATAATTATATTTATATTACAAAAATCTGACTCTTGAAACAGCAATTGCAATCGTCTGGGTTCTTATCCAAATGTAGGCCTACGAGTCTTATAGACCACTTATTCCATTGAAAAGCCATAAAAGACTTGATCCTGACATGATAGTTCATTTCATACCAAGTTCTGTTGACCGGCACTTCAGGCCTTTCGACTCTCACACACGTCTACAGTTCCTACAAAATTGTCCTACTTATAAATGCTCGTCTTCCGGCCCTGTGATGCTGCCCAACTGACTCACGTAAGGCGTAACTTAGACATTTCAGTTTAACGACCCGTATGACAACAAAGATCAATAAATTAGCTTTGCATTCCTTTTTCCTCCAGCTTGGATCTGGGTCCGTATAGAGTCATAGGCTCGTAGCCAAAAAGTCTGACAGAACGCATTTACAATGCATGTATAAGCTTAGGAGAAGAGATTCAGCCGGTGTAAATTATATATCTAGGCCATTTTGTATTTTAGATAATCTAAGTCTTATTAATATTCAAACATCCTTACTTATAACAATGGCCTTTAGTACGCGATCACCGGCAGACTGCTATCTCTCAGCGATCGCTTAAAACAACACAAGAGCCGCTGTTGTAGGGAATGCGATACCATGCAGTTATGCCAACACGAATGAACGCATTTTGCATCTCGGGTCTACATAAATATATGAATTTCCATATTTCCAAAAGAGAACCTTAGTTCTGCTTTAACTTTCACAACTAAAGATAATATTATAGAATATAGAGTGTAGGTCTACTTTCACGGTCGGTATACGGCACCATAGGCCCCTACACTATGATACTGGGCTTGCTTCTTGAGTTTCAAATAATTACCGAAAGGATTCAGTGTTTCTGTGTTGAAAGTCAGGTTGTTATATCGTAATAACTAAATAATTAACAGTTCTCTACGAATATACCCGAAATCCAGGGGGGAACACATGCGCCCCCTTGCGCCCCACTGCGGATGCCCATGAAACCACATGCTAACAGACCACTACATGAATAATAACCATTAAAATTACGAACACCAATTGGGTGTGCAGTATGCAAGTACTAAACAAATTCAGTGCAGGACCAGAGATTCCACACCAATGCTTGAGATAATAAGAGAAAGAGGTCCATGAACCAAACGCAGCATAGAAGCCATGAGGAACAAGTGCTCTCATCTTACTCAATATCTATTGAGTATAATATTATTATGTTGCTATGAACAGCAAAAAGTGCAGATTCTGCTCAAACTGACAATGTGCAAACTGAAAAGATGATTATATGCAAGATTGAACATCTGGGTCTAAAGCCCATGCTTAAAAGTTGCAATATGCATTTTTAGAGATTTGTAAAAGATACAAAAGTATTTAAAACTGAGTGTAGAGATGAGATACCAAATCAAGTAATTCACCTTGGAAGATAAGATTAGATCAATATATAGGCAAACGATTATCCTGCCATTTGTGTAATTGTGATCTCCACACTTTCTAAACTACTCAAAAGCTATGAGCATCACAAAGTCACAGAGGCTGTCCAGCGGCATTGGCATTTTTGATGCATTTACAGGGAAAATGACCATAAATACTGTAATTCACTGGTAAAATCTGGTTAAAATCCAGGTTAGCAAAACTAAGTCAGGTTAAGGTGGGTACATTACTACATCTTAGTCTCAAGTTTGTTTAATTTAATGTTTTAATGAGAAACTGTAGTAAAATTTGCAATTATGTTTGAGGAATCTTATCAATATAACATAGGAGAGGGAAACCAAAAGCCAAACTAAGTTGGAATGCAAGTAGCCCTTTCATGGAAGCCAAAGCAGGAATGTCTGTAACACGTTACAGAAACCAAGCAGAAAATCTAAAGGTAAAACATTATAAAAGTCTTGATAATGTGACAAAACTATATACCAATATTATTGGCATTCTAAAGATCCTACTGCTTGTAAATGCAACATACCAGATTTCTGTCACCAGTCACTTCGAGGTTACCGCAAGGAGACAGAAGTCCACCAGCTGCATGAAAAAGCTTTGGAAACTCCTCTTCCATATCTCTAAGGCCACCCAGAACATCATCGGTACCTACAGAATGCGTCTGACGATTACTCTTGTTGGCATCTTGAGAAATGTTCAGAGCAACACCTTTTGTGCGGTGCCACTTAAGTCTCTGGTTCCGCAGATGAGGCGGCTCGGCTTCCAAAGGGGTACCCTGACTTGGCAATTCACAGGCCACTGGACTACAGCATGCACCATTTGAAAATGCTGCTGATAATTCGCAACCAGTTGTATGTCCAACGCTGAGCTTGGCATCGTAAGGCAATAATCTCATACCTTGATCTTCAAAAGTCTGATAAGCAAAAGTGTCTAGCATGCCACTATAGTTGCTCATATCGGATAGGTACACGCATGAGACGGGACTGTCATTTGCCAGCCACGGCTGATAATCCAACGTGTACATGTTTGAATGAACTGCTGGCATTGGAAAGCCAGTATCATTAGCACTGCTGGTCCCTGCCTTATGAAATTGCCTTTTCCAAGAATCGTCATTGTATATGAAGCTAGAGTCCAATTCGTCGGAATCTGTAGAGTTTTCGCCTGACAGCCAGTTTTGTGATGATGCATCATAGAAAGGACTTGGCAGCGTCTGCAGGTTTTTGTTGGAAACATCGCTCGAAAAATCTGTTCAATAAACTTTGAATATTTACTACAACAGATGTGTGGCTTAGTGGTTATTTGCACACACTTTTCTAAATATAAATATACATTATATATAAATATATTATATGTATGTTTATTAAATAATTCAAATGAAGGATGACACACCAGAACAAGGTTCACAATTAGTCGGGAAGTAAAAGGGCTATTGCAAAACTAAGAATATTGTTCAGTTTTGGGAGATCTAAACAATGGCTCAAAAACGCTGGATCCACATTTATATACAACATGCAAGTAGTAAGTGCAAAAAATAGATAATTTAAATAAATAAATACAAATAATAAAATAAATTGCTGGAGCAGCATCTGAACTAGCAGCCACCAGAAAAGAGACAAAGTATAGGTCTCTTTTTCAAACACATGATTTTGTTCCTCTGGCATTTGAAACCCTTTGTCCTATTAATAACACTGGTCTTGAATTCTTCTGCAACTTGGGAGATCCGAGAGAAACTAGCCACCTTTTCCAACGGCTTTCTATAACAACACAGCGCTTCAATGCCACTGCTTACCGCAGTACTTTTGCTCTGTCAGAGTTGGATGCAACGTAACCGTTCCAGAACCATAGACGTCTCCGGATAAACTTTGGCCTCCTGAGGGATTAGAACTACCCCGGGTACAAAAAATAAATACAAGGATTGCACTAAGTCTAAGTAACTGTCATACAATTCAAGATCGTTTCAAATGGATGTCCAACTCTCCTTTTTCTGCTTTCATTAATACGGGCTGCACTTGTAAAAGCAGTTACTAACAGCTTCAAAGCCACTAAATAGAGGAAATAAGCTACCTGCTATATATTTAAAGTCATTTTTGGTAGCCGCTAATGAATCAGAGAAAAGTTTGTCGTATCGATACATCTATGGGTCAGTAGCCCTGGGTCTGTGGGTTAAAGACTGCTAAGTGGACTATATTTAGTTACACTGAACAATTCGGTCATGTACATTCATCTCACAGTTCAGTTTCAGATTCCATATTAAGTATTATTAAATATAAATAAATTAATTAGCCAAAAACCTGTTTGAGTTTCACAGTCTTTGCAAATCATAGTCCTTCTATGATTGAGAGCTTTCTCCTTGAGATCTGTTTCATGACCAGCCATCTCATACTGTATGCCGACACTGACCTGGTTACTGCTCAAGCCCATCTTCTTCACCTGATAACGACAAGTGTTGGATTTTATACACGATGCCTCTAATAACTCAAAGAAGCTGAAACCAACACTCTGATATACAATTAAATAATTTCCTCAGCACCACTCAAAACAGAATGAGTTATCTAATTCATGAAATATTTATATGGACCATTGATGCCTGCAATGAACATCTTTACACAGACATCTTTTCAAATCACATTACAGTCTCAAAACACCAAAATCTCACAGCGGGCTAATAAGGGTGTCACATACAGTAGTACCTTCCTGATGACCTAAAACGTGCCCTTTATAATTATATGATATGTTGTGTATGTGTGTGCATGTGCCTACAGTCATACATGCATATACATTGTATTGTATCTATAGATTTCTAAAACTCCTTTAGTACATATATACCAGTAATACAGCTATGTAGAGCAGTTCTCAGATGGATGTTTACCCTCATGGACAAAGAGGACCTGTCCCAGTGTGTCTCACTCATATATAGGTTTATGGGAGTGCAGAAAGTTACGTTTAACACTTTGCCAAAGAAAAGAAACTTGAGAAATTCAGCACTGTCATCTAATTAACTTTTCATTTGGCAGTCAGCTACATAACCATTAACCACTATATCTGCACTTGACCAATTAAGTTTCATGTCTTGACATGTGTAGATAACAAAAATGAAAAAGCACACCGATCATTAACCTGGCTGGCTTAGTATGTAATAGAGCACTCCTTGTAGCATATATTATATATATATATATATAGTTGTGTGCATGTATATGGTTGTTTGGTGCCAAAAAGTGAGGCACATGCAAGGTTTATTTGTAGTTATTGGTAAATCTTGTAGTCTGCACTTGAGGGTACTTCAGCTAACATCTTATTGGAGCCATAATATCAATTACATGCATCAGTCATTTAATAGTCTAGTGACTCTAGTCAATTATCTGGACTTTCATTAAGCCAGATTCATCCTCTTAACTAGCAACAATGTTTCACTGTGCTTGGTTAAGTACAGGCTTAGACTTTCAGCATGACCTAGGACCAACCAATAGCCCAGGTTGCAATGTCAGGGACCTTGAACAAATCTTCAATGCAGAACTTCTTAGCACTACGGATTGGTGCTATATAAATCAACAGACCCTATAATTAATCACAAGAATCATTTCAATTTCTATACATAGAATACACTTGAATATATGTACACTATAGCTGCACCTCCTGCTTCCTCCTACAGTTGTAGGATGAATAATAGGCACTAAATAAATGACCCGTGTAGCTACGTTTTGAACTACAGTAACGTACATTCTACTGAGTAACCTGTCGACAAACAATTTCGGTTTTGCCTGGAACTTGGAGCCTGAGTGTCTGGCCATTTGTACTTTCATCATCATTAGATCAGTATTCGTGGACTGACTTATCATTTGGCAGTCAACTACATAATTGCAATTGTAATTTTCAATTTATAAAGCACCTCTTAGAGAAACCTCACCAGAGGCACTCCCAACCCAGTCAGCTCGAAACAATAACAAACAGCATAGTCTTCAGACGCGGCGAAATGCAGAAGGAGAGAGGGAAAGAAGTTGTAGCCTCAAGTCATGAGGAAGACGATTCCAGGCTGAAGGACCAACATAGGTAAAGCTTCGAGTTTGAGCCATGGCAGATCGCATGAGAGGAACAAGTAGAAGGTTATGAGAGACAGATCACAAAGATCTGCGACCAGGCAGAGAAGAGACCGGGATGCATAGATCCATGAGATAGCAAGGAGCTGAACCAGCAATACAATTTCGCATTTAACTATTAACTATTTACCACCATATCTGCACTTGACCAATTAAGTTTCATGTCTTGACATGTGCAGATTAAAAGTGTCAAGAGGACACCAGATTGATGCAGTCCACTTCAAATGGTCAGATGAACAGAATGCCTGGCAATAATTCTGTATGTCTCTTATGCCTCATGGCCACAAAATACTGATGCACTTCATTTCTTCTCAACTTGGTTAATCTCATTTGAGATATTCAAAGCAGTTAACTTACAAATCTGTAGTGCTTTTGATCAATTGATTCTTGACAATTTAATTCATTTATTAACTCATTTTGATTATTTATATAGTGTCCTTTTAAGAAATCTACTCAGAGGCGCTCACAGCTCAGCCACGATTCAATAGGTGAGATTTAAGCAAAGTGTAGACATTGTAGACAAGTTATTTTGAGTGAGTAGGGGCATACCTATAAGAAACCTATTCCAGATGGAAGTACCCACTACAGAGAAGTCCCGGTGTTGCGGAATGAGAACAGGGAACAATGAGCACACCCCAGGTCAAGAAACGAAGGGCTCGGCGAGACTGGACAGCAAAGAGCAAAGACATAGAGCTCCCCTTCAAAAACCAACTCAGAGGAGAATGACGAGAGAAGATCAAAAACAACTGGAAAACCAATACAGCTCGTTATTGAAATGTTAAAACCCTAGTGGGATAGTCAGCTTCTTTAAGATAAGTGTCCTACACAGAATGCTTTGGACTGGCAACCAATAAATCTCAAGAAACTGGACAGAAAGTCAGTGCATTGCAGGACTTGACATTTACTCGTCAGCTCATATCCCTATCAAATTATACTGCTTGGAGACAGAGACAAGTATAAATAAACAACCTGTCAACTGGTGTCCAGAGTAGTTTTATCCAGCATTCGTACTGTTAACTCAAAGCCTACTACAATCTTCTGACTACAGTCCAAGCACTTCACTGATTAGACCTGACCAGTGCCTTATGTAATAAGAAATCGGTTTTCATTTTATTTATTTATTTATTCAATTTTATACACCGCTTCTTCAATTCAACTACTCAGACGCCGTCCTGACTCCAGCCCAGAGGTGTGCTGGGGTTAACATGCCGAAGTGCGTCGAGAAATTGTGAGTGAAGAACTTGCCCAAGGTCCCTAGTTCCTTACGCAGTGGCTTGGGTCTCAATTGAACCTACGATGCTCCGGCCGCGAGTTTGATTCAGACTCGAGCCACTGCATTTTTATAGACACCATACGAAAGCCATGCTTTAGTTTTATTTGCATCAAAAATTGTGATTACAACTTTAAAATATACAAATGGTCCAGAAAGTTCATAGTTATTCTTTTGGTTTGAGCTTGATGCAAATTAGGAGACTTTCTGTTTGGGCTGATCATTGATTAATTCATAATAAATAAAACCACAAAAGAACCAGCAAAATCTGAAATAGATGAGTTCATACGGAAAGCTGACAGCGTAAACACAAGCGCCAAATGATAATAGATTTCTTCAATTGACTTACACACCGCCAAGAGCTCAACTCACGCTATGGGACATTAAACACATGCGAGAGTTCTCAACATCTGTCTCCAAACACATTATTTAAAATCCATAATGCAATGAATTTTGATCTTTAAGCTCCATATGGTTTCAAATCAATTAACCTCCCAAAATGCTCATATCATGCCTTAAATGTAGAAATGCTGTCTCCTTAAAAAAGATCACAATAGCATTAACAAATGCTCTGTAACTTACACTATGTTCAGATATTTGTCAGCTCAATGCCCTACTTATGCCAATTTCAAATACTTTTAAGCTCAATGCACTCTTTACAAATGTTTTAAAGCTCAATGCACAGATAACAAATGTTTTACTCAAATAAATTGCAATCATGATAAATGAAAAAAAACACATTTAGTTTTTTATTCTGGAATTGCAATATTCTGAACAGAAGGTTTAAATAATATGAGCACATTGAGCAGATATTTGATTAGCGGAATTTCTCTATCATAACACGCGGAGCATCAATTGATAAATGCAGTCCATGTCAACAGTCCATTTAGCAGGCCAGATCACACTGCATGCTCAAGGTAACTAAACAAGTTTAAAAAGATGAGTTTGAACGGAATATGCAATATTAGAGGAAGTCAGATGACTGGACAGACATGAACAGCAAATTCCAATACCTCAAACTAAAAGACATTACAGCCCAGTCAGGGTCATGGCATAACTCCTGACTCCAGGAAATATTATTTTTAATGCCTGCAGAAAAGATAGGTCATGGATTCATGGTTCTTCCTAAGAATCTACGAATGAATTGTCAATATCAACTACCAATCAAACAATCGATCAATCAATTCATTTTATTGTTACCCCGAGATCTATGTACAAGAGTTCTTACTTCTTTCATAACAAAGACTTTTATAGTTCGTTCCATGGTAACAAAACATAAAACTGTATAACACAACATAATGAATAATAAAACACCTTCCATTGCAAGTAGCTCTGAAAATATTTCATCCACAACAGAAAAAATAAAGGCATTGCTTATAAGTCAAATGATTGCTGAATTTTCAGTACAGCTATGAAAATCACAGAATTAAGCATTGAATGCTGCCATAAACCACAATTAATCACATAAATTTTCCACTTTTCCATTTTTCCACTCCTCAACTGGCCTTGAACCCAAATTGACAAGTCATTTTAGTTCCTTAATTGAACTTAAACCAAGTGAGCTGAAGTAGGCTAATACTTGTACACGGGTAAAAGAAATTGTTCGTCAGAAAAGTTATGAGATATAATACATATAATTTCAAGAACTCACACTGTTAAGGTGCAGATGGCACACTTAACGTGAAGAGCAATAAATTTATGTAAAATTAGATGCGAGCACACTGCCAAAAGTAGCATAAGTGTAGCCCAAATACTGTCAGACATCAACTGTCCAGTAAAAGAACTCACTATGGCTCATTCCGAAGCACCACTGTAGCACTTTGAAATAATCTGATAAAACTGTCTGGTGATAAGTGACAATCAATGTGTTTTGATTCCAGACAGTTAAGTGCCATTAGCGAAACACCTGACGAGTCGGGACCAGAGACACTGGGCAACAGAGGTCTTTCAGGTAAGTGGGAGCACAGCCCAGGATGCAGCAGGATACAGCAGGATACCAAGGCAGTAATGTGGTAAGATATTCGCTGTTGCATAGGCAACCAATGGAGAACGTCATGCATAAAGGCTGAGACCAGAGAAAACTTTTATATATGTATGACTGTAACTGTATGTATGTATAATTGTACATGTGTTTTAGGGGGTCATTATGAGTTTTAGTAGGTGCTATCTACCCTAAGGACATTATTGATCATACTTGATAAGTCTGCACAGCTGACATGCACAGCATAAGTCATTAATGCGTGCAAGGACTTGGCTGAAAGAAATTCGACCCTAGGAATTTAAAGAGCAGAAAAATTCTGCTCAATATTCAGTCATTTGCGCTGTTAAAGCCATTTATCAGAAATCAATTACTCCTGTCTTCAAATGCAACATAATCATTCTTCAAAGAAAACGTTTAAGTAATCTTAGGAGCAAACTCTTATTTTTGTCCTTAGGCTTGATTCTATACTTAATGATTCTTAATTTTTCAAGTCGTATTTGCTCTGACAAGTCACACAAATGATATTAATCATACATCACCTTGTCACCTTGTGCTGTCAGTTCTTAGAAATCTAGCGACCGTCATGATAAAGCTTCTCCATTTCTTTCTTTCTTAGTTTCTTTCCCTTAGTTCTGCCAAATTCATTTCATTTGTTTCGTGTATCTCATCCATCCATTTTTTTCCTTGGTCGCCCTTGCTTTCTCCTTCCCTCTCAACAAGCCAACATTATTTCCTTTTCCAATCTATCTGATCTCATAACATGTCCAAAGAACTTCAGTTTTGTTCTTAGCACTATTCTATAAACATACATACAGCTCACTATTAAGAAAATACAGCGAGAATGTTGGATAAAGCTTGGTGATTATGGTAAGCTTCTCTGTCGCATTCTGTCTGTCTACCTGTCTGCTGTCTCTCTCAGGAGTGCAACCTCATAAACTTATGCTAGTCACAGTCATGGCTGCCATTCTCTCTTCCTATGGTAGGTACGGTACAATAAGCCTTTGATGTACTGCTTCTCTTTTTCTTAAACATATATTCGTTTATTAAATTCACATTGACAGACCGCAACATGATTACAGACAGGTTATACGAAATACGGTCCGCATAAAACGACACGCAGGTCGGCCTTTACAGCGGGTTAGCCTTATTTTAATAGCCTAAGTGATGGAACGCTCCTGGTACGGCCAAACCAGGAGTGGCGGTGGGTGATCTTATTTTCCAACTGACACGAGACAAACCACACAACAGAAAGCACCTTTGGTGGTTAACAGAAACTAAAAATAAATTACTGCCCTATATGGGGCTCGATCCCAGGTTGCCCGATCAGTACTTAGCTTATCGACCAGCCGCTCTCTCCACTAAGATACGGACCCACCACCACTTTCTCTCGTTGTCCATGCCAGCCATTATTCCTGACTCCAGGCGGTGGAAGACTTGAATACACTGCCTTCATAAAATAATTATTGTTTCTTTTCTGTTTTCCTCTGCACTTGCAAAATGCATATTCAATTTTGTACTTACCAGAGTATAGATACTTTTTAGCCAGTAACAATGTTGAAGTTTGGTGGACTATGCATCCGTGCAATGGTGGGCAACAGTAAATTGCAGTCAGAGGTAGTTGGTAGCTTCATTAAACCACCAAATGTATAACATGCAGTTCCTATAGGTGTCTCCCATTGGTATAATGTATATTACTGTAATTAATTACCATTTAAGAATTATCATATTTTAGTAGAAGCTATGTATAGCTAGCTACTAACCTTGCCTTGTCCTCGATTCAACTTTGGCAGTCTGTTATGGACTGGAATAGCATGAACTTGAGTCATGAGAGTGTCACTCTGTGGTGGTTGGGATGGCATGCCTTGACGGGATAAACAATCTGAAGTCACCATCCAGATGTCGCTAGTAGGCTTGGCTACTGAAAATGGAACAGTATGCTGGGCATTCCATGGGCTGAGCTGTAGAATCTGAGTATCATGAATTTCCTGAGGATTGTATTGGTATGGAGCAAATACTTGTGGTTGGCTACATCCTCTAAACTCTCCAGAAGGCATCTTCAGTACTGGCACAAAAGCGTTATCTAAAGGAGACATAAGCTAAGCATTCAAATTCGTTTACCAACTTAAAAAACTTTACTATTGTTACTACAAAGTCACACAGAATTTTAAATCAGATGAATGGTAGTCTGAACTACCCGGATTTTACCCAAGCCTACTTCTCAACTAATGAGCATTTCACTGGATTGGAAGGTAATACATTACAATAACAGTTCTCTAGAAGTCATCAGCTTAGAAGGTGATTCATATGATTAGAGCAGGCTTGTCCAACATGCGGCCCGCTGGCCAGAATCCGGTCCGCCAAGTGTCTCTATCCGGTCCGCGAGCATATTTCAAGTTTTATAAAATTATGTCTACATTTCATAATTTCCCAAAGTCAGTCTTACTGACAAACAGAATAACTGACAAAACTCTGGAAGCGGCATATTACTAGATGAGCGGTCTTAGCTTACGACATTTTATTATAATTATAGGCCTACGCCGGTGGTGTCAGTCGATAAGGTGCAGCGGACTTGTTTGAAATGGATTATTTGGGTCAGATATTAGTGAACACAATGAAGTTAGGCTATGTCATATTCATTAATTAACGAATACGCAACGATGCGAGGTTACATGACTAAATTGAGCTTAAATTTATTTGTGCTGTAAACAATAGGTCCTGATATTGCGCCAAAATGGGAAAATTTACAGCAAACTTCGCTTTTTTAATGATTATTGGACAGTGGACTATTTTTTTTATCACAGTCTGAGCAAACGGTACCTCTAATTTGCCAAGAGAAAATCACATTTGCAAAGAGTACAATATAAGCGGCATCACTCAATCGACACGAGGACAAAATTTCCAATTAGGATCTACTGACAAAGTTAGTGAGCTGAAACAGTGCATCATGGGGCAGCAATGTATTTTTAAAGCATCCAACTATTGGCAACTAAAGTTCCGTGTGTCCAACTATAGCACCAGTTTTCATAACCCAGTTTTCTTAGAGCTGACGCTCTGGATAAAAGATGAAAGCAAATGTCCGACCTGTCACGTCTTGCTAAATCTGGATTTGAGCAAGGACAATGCAGTACTACAGACTCGATAATAGGGTTACCCAAATTTAACATGAAATTGCAGGTCTATAATTGTTTTTTGTACGGGCTCTGTGTTTTATTGCTTTTCCTGTTGTGGCCCTCTAACTGACCTTAAAGTCGTCATTTTGGCTCTCGAACCAAAAAGTTTGTACAAGCCCGGATTAGAGGGTAATCCATTATGGTAACAGTTCTTAGAAGTTATAAGATCAGAAGGTTATCTATTTGGGAACAATTTTGATAGGCGACCTATTAATAATTGTCTGTGCGAGCATGCTAAGGGACTATGCATAATGACTCAGCACACAATGCGAATTGCAAGCAGAATTTAATACTGTCACCAACAAGTAGAATTTTGTGCTGTAGCCAACAGGCAGAATTTGGTACAGTAGGGTAAAAGTCAGGATGCAAGCAATAAGTCCTGTGATGCAATGGGAGAAGGTCCAAAGCTCAGGTTTAGACATGCAAGCACTGAAAACCAAACACTAACAATAAGCTGCATTCAGTGCATTGACTTCCCAATCGCTTTTAGTACATTCTTGTCATTAAAGTGTTAAAGGCAACATGGTTGCTTATGTTTCTATAGAAAGTCCTCTGATGTGTGACCCTGGGTGTTGAGGACTGTTTGGCAGGATGGCAGAAATCTAACAATAAAAATGCAAACATACCAACCAGTAGAGATTGAATTTGTACCAACTTACCACGTGATCTGGCACTTTATTGATTGTCATTAATCATCCAACAATCCAACATAGTACTAGCAAACTAGCTTGCTTTTGATACTTCACCACATTTTCCAGCACTGTATCTTTTGTCAGTTTCAAAAGGAACCACATAAATCGCAAAATAATACACACAGAACTTATCCCTCATCAAAGCAGCTTGGATATTTATGAATTGCTGGTAAAATCATATGCAAACTATTGGCTATGCTACCTGTTGATACAGATCAAAAGCTCTTGGAGTCTCAACCCTTAAGTGATTTAATTGCAAGTGGCAAATGATAAATGAGATTGTGGTTACCTGAATAGAATGTATTTTTGACACTAGTGGACTTGTTTGGGTCATAAGAATACTCTGGTCTACCTGGGCCCTGCCAGGTTGCAGAAAGCCTGTAGAACAAACACGAACACTCCAAATGTAATTTGTAACATTTTTAATTAAGTAAGTAAGAAAGTATATCCTTTATTCATACAATTGTTAACCACATTTGGTTTTTACATGTGTTAGGGTCTAATTGTCCACTATTCTTATTGTGCTCAGCGTGCATTACAGCATCATTCATAAACTGAAGTTTTTTAGACAAGTTATCAACTGTTGGAATAACCCGGTCAATGGGTGCACCATCTGAGAATGTAACCTGTGTGCTTAAATGGCGGGAGCAGCCCATTTGAAGGACAGGTGAGGATTGCAGCGAAGAGTCTAGAGTCAGCTTATTGCTTAGCATATTGTAACTAAGATACTCAGCTGGGAGGTACCCAGCTGAAATCAACCTCTTGAATATTGCCTGCAGTCTGTCCCTACCCCGTGCCATGAAGCCCCACCAGTCATATGCGACACGCATCATTTCCCCTCTACAGTTGTCGTCACGACCTCTTGGAAAGCCCCAAAGTCAATGGGATACAGAATTCGCAGGGCGTACATCAGTGTTATTTTCGTGAACGAGAACGAAAATGATTAGGTTATCGTTCACGAGAACTGGAACGAGAACGAAAAATAAATTTTGAACTGAAACTGAATCAGAACGAAAAGATTTGATGAACGAGAATAGTTGAAAACACAGGTCCGTTTTTTCTAGAATAATCTTACTATTTTCGTCACACATGACTGTCAATAGTGACCCTATCCCACTCACCTCATACAACTTCCTGTTTTCGGTGGCTCTATTTATTTTCGTTGTTACCTATTAACTTGTATGCCTGCAGGGTATTTTAAGATTAGACCGAATCAAAAATAATTTGGATATCGAGGCATCTGAAGGATCTCATCCGGAGGGTTGAGGACATACAGAGTCCACGCAGTCCATCACTTCATGTCTTCATCTTTCGAGGTTACGAATTTGACTAGACTGCATGAACCTCAACTGAGTGATAACAAATGCAGTTATTTTGAAAAACTTACACCAGGCTATCATTATATGATCTTATCACATTACCTCAATCGTTGCCATGCAGAGGCACGTGCTACGGTGTGAACATGTATAATTAATCGTAATCGTAAACTCGACACTTCTAAAGCGCTGGATCCGGCCGATAAGGCGAAAAGTCGGGTGAAAAAGTCGAAAAGCCATCGACTTACAAGTAGATAGAGTCCATCGTATGCTTTGATAAGGGACCTTGAGAAAATCCGTTTTACAGCTGTGTTGTAATGTACACAGCTGGTTCGATCGAATCAATTTCTGGTCATCTTAAACACTTTAGTATATTTGTTTATTGAATCTCGAATTGGCACACTTTAGCAGTATGTTAAGTTTGACGATGAGCTGCATTGGCTTTGCGTTCATTTAAAGTACATGCTGATCAATTAATCATCAAAGTTTTAAGCCAAACTGTATTCCAAAGCCACAGTTCTCTTGTCAGTCTATTTCAATTAACTGAAACAATTTACTGGGTATCAAAGCTATCATATTTATCTCAAAATGAATGAATAACTTAAATTCCTACAGCTAAGACCAAAAGCAAAGAACAACAAAGAAGAAAAGTAATCCCAGTAGCCATTGTCTATCAGGACAAAAGAACAAACAATATTCATGAATAAATTAATACTCATGAATAGGCCTAACATTATACTTTCTAAAGCCAAGCTATTATTCTATCCACATTCTTGAATCACAAATAATACAATAGAGATACAGAAGTTAGCTACATTTACTGTCACTGCCTTAAGCAAACATGTTGGCCTGTAGGCCTACTTTTATGAATAAGAACAAATATAATAAATGTCACCTTATCATCACTATTTTAAATAAAAGTAAAGAACTGTTACTGAACTGATACTATTCCTGCTTTTTGTAGATCTGTTTAACCCTCTAATGCGGATACTCCGGAGAGGGGTAGGAAACCATGCATTTTACAGCACACTTTGCATTAAAGGGTTGACCAAGTGTGTGGCATAAATGTTTCATTTTTAATACATACAGAAAATGCAAAAGAAATGACTACACTCACCTAGGGCCAGGGGGTACTGTGAAAGGGTAGCATGATGTTGCATACTGTGGTAACCACTGGGTTTCCGATTTATGTGCTGGACGATCAAGCTTTTGGATTTCGTCCTTTTTAACGCTGCTTGGCACAAAGCTCTTGGCATCTATAGACAACTGCCTCACCTGTCAAGAAATTCAGTATTTAAAATTAGCTGGGTATGAAAGATGCTACACCACTGTCCATTTACATTGATCATATATCCAAATTGGAATGGGCAAAAATAAAGAATTACACTGCTCTCATTTCAATCAATTGCCCTAACAGTTCTATATGTTCTTCTTTTCCATCTACAGTGTTCTTAAGCAAAAAACGCAGCACAGTTCTCAGTTAGAGACTACAGAGGTGGAAAACCTTACTATGGGTGCAGGTCAAGAGTAGACCTGGGAGTGACTTTGGTCAGCCAATATGACCCCACTTGACCCTATAGTGACTTGAGGTCGACATGAAGTCGCGACTTGGAGTAAATACGACTTGAGGTGACTTATCAGAAAAACAATCAACTTCCGACTCGAAGTCGACTTCTAACATGGAAACAGCCAGGGGTGTCCATCCCCCCTGAGCCCATGAGGCATTC
>JAQFXW010000281.1:0-20705 GCA_034693945.1 Dendrobaena attemsi | reverse complement strand
TAAAAACATATAGTGTATGCATTTAATACAGTGACTTGAAATTAATAATTATTTGCATGAAATACATTCACAGCCAAAATTGAATAAGTTAAGCAAAAAACACAATATTATTTACATTTACAATTTTAAGAATCATTAAAATGTGCGAGTTACTTTGTTGATTAGCATGGACGATTGCACATCCACAGATATTTTCACAGGTGGGGCGAAACACAATGAACACGGTTACTCTTTCTTTTCTTTTTTAGCTTAGAGATTATTGTTTAGAAAAAACACTAGAGCATACATGATGTATCGTCATAATAATTATAGAAAATGAAATGGATATGCCGTAGTCATGTAGGTGTGGTGAATATATAATTAGACCCTTTTAGAATTTGTTTAAAGTTAACTTTCAGTGTCACTTTAGACAATGTATATCTTTACCACAATTGGTTCCTTACTGTGAAGAACAATGTCTTTTTAAAAGATTTTTTTAAGAAATCAAAAAGTTGTAGTCTAAAAGTACAGTTGTAAATTTTTCAGGAAGGGGCAAGTGCCCCTTGTGCAAGCATCCATGTTGATTAATGCTATTAAGTTTATGTGTGATGCATAATTGTGTGGATGAAAAGTAGAATGCGCTTAAATTGAACCAAAAATGCAGTCAGTGAAGGGTATACATAACCCGATCAATTTTATTGTTGGGGTCGCCACAACTTTCGAAACATTATCGAGGGGTCATGGCACTAAAGAGGTTGAGAACGTTGCTCTAGTCTCAGAGGGCGATATTTAGACTTTATCTACAGGGGGTTTCCTCCTTTACAAAATTGTTCTGTGTACGATTTAGTAATTATATTATAGGCAAGTGAGGCCACTAAAACTTCAGCTCTTTCCACCTATCGGGCTCTGTGCATCTACAGCTTAAAATTAAAAGAGGGAATTTTTCGGTTTCACTTAGTAGATCTCAGAAATTCTCCTGTTCATTCAATGTTCTCTCTTTGATTCTCCATTCAATTCTCAATAGTTTCAAGTATTGTGCCTACACCAATGAACTGACTTGATTCTACTATAGTCCTCATTCTGTATTACTTCCTTTGCTGTAATCATTGCAAATCTCTGAATTACGTGTTCTAATGATTAGACTCCTAGAGGGGGCAAACGCCCCAAATGGCATCTCCCTCTCGATTCGCTCCTGTCTAGTCTGATAATTATACTATGCAACCACTGTTGTGCAGGATCACTAACTGCCTTCAATGACAAGTCATCTGTTTCTATTATCACAGACATGTTTTCCGGTTAAGCTGAGTTTCTTCACATCAATTGCCGCCACTAAAACTGACCGTCTATGCTTTTCCATCTGGTCCAGACATGTACATATGTCATCGGCTAGTTGGTCGTTGATTGACCTCTGCAGTCCGCATCATTTCGATGAATGTTTCCATATGTTTACAAAATCTGTCCCAGTAACATTCCTCATTGTGAAGTTACTGGAGTACAGGACTTATGCGTCAAATTTGCAAAGGATTTCATACTTCGTGACGGTATTGTATTCGCAAGTCGTCTTGGCATGTGATTGCATTAAGTTTGTCATTCTCAGGCTAACTAAGATGAGCCACAAATACATTGCTATTAGCCAGATGTTTACATCTCACTGGAGCAGTAGAGCAGTGCTGATAAATGTCAGTGGAGTGAACTCTCACCAATTCACTGGTGGTGCTTTAATTCTACATTCTCTTTATGTCTTGACAAATAGCCGAACGTCGTCATCTACTAATAAGAGGTTGTTTGTCAGCACCATCTCTGGGTGTGCGATCAATGCCACCTGTCACATGAAAAGGTGCTATATAAATTCTCAAATAATGAATGAATGTGTGCATTTAAAGAATGTCATTAAATGGTTTATGAACTAAAAAAGGAACTTAAGCATAGAGTCAAGTTTCAATTGATGGATTGTTCCAAAGACCAATCTAATCATGTCTATAATTATGGAGCATCTAGGAAGCAGCAGAGATCTCCACAGTCAGCTGCATGAAGTGATCTGAATGAGAAACGGTCGCAAACATCTCTCATGCTTAATTATTATTATGTGAAGAGCCATCCAACACAGCTCGGTGGTCAAGGAGGAAGATCTTGACTTTAATTCGGTTGTTTATAGAAGCCAATTGCATAATTAGAAGATTATTGCCTCTGTTTGGGGAATCCAGGAAGTGAATCTGTTGTTGTATAGTTATATATCATAGACAGTTTGCACGAAAATCTGAACACTAGCTAAACTTTCCAAGTATTATATCTATATACATTATAAGTTTTTTACCTGAGATATCAATGATCCCTCAGGTGATCCAAATAATATTCGGAGATGTAATTTCTGGCTGGGCTATTATAATATAGTGTACTTCTATGTCTGACTATAATGTCTGACTATAATGAAAGGAGTTGCTTTAGAAGATATCGTAATTATATGAGTGTAGCGTGACCGATGACGACTTGTAGAGTTGCAATAAGCATTGTTTACTGTCTATCAGCATATTATGTATTGCATATGACTTCATGATGGGAGGTCATGTCTACATGGTCCACCTATAGCCCCGTGGGTGGGGGCAGCTACTGACCCCTCAGCAACAGCTGTAGCCTACTTCTGTGTTGCTAGAGTATTTGAACACAGGCCAACTAAACTAATGTCAACCTAGAATGGCAAGAATTTGTGATTTTGCCGATGGACACTTGTTAGAGCTCTTGATATGTAATTTGTAGCATAGTAAGCAATAACTGACTCTGATGTGACTGCGTGTGTAAATTCCACTGGACAATGTTATCCTGCGACTCTAATTCAGTTGATGTCTGTAGGCCAGTATATACCATTGCAGTAGGTTGCAGCTGACTGATATATGCCCTGCACATGGCACAATGATTACTTTATTATGATCTGCACTTTAAGATTTTTTTATTCAGATATGGCCTATCACAGAAGCGAAATCTTAGTAACGAGTCTGAATTTATGCTTTCCCTCCAACGGAGCCAGTTTTTCTTTTCCTCCTCCTCCCCTCTCGCCAGTCTCAACAGGTGCACGAATCCTTTGCTGCGGGTGGCAGCACTGCATGGTGTTTATTTTGTGTTGGAAACAGAGCTGCCTGTGACCCTTGCTCTTTGTTCATAAACACCAAGAAAGAAAACGGCAAGCATTCTTATACATACAAGCACAGGCGGATAGACAGATGGATAGACTTGATTAACTATTGATGGAAAGAAGGTTCAAAAGGAGGAGGAATCATGGTAAACGTTCATAGAGGATGATGGTATGCTAAAGGTCATAGATGTAATTTGTGTGGGTACAAGAGGTACATGTACCCCCCACTTTTTGAAGTTGGGGTACCGTACCCTCCACTTTAAAAAAAAATAAATAAAACATTCCATATTTTTTAATTATACCTTTTGAAGCTTTCTGATGTAAAACAGGCCACAAATGAAGCAATTTCTATTATATCCCTACTTTTTTAACTAAAGCAAACTTGGAGAATACATTGTACCCCCACCACTTTTTATACCAAAGTAAACTTGGAAAATACATTGTACGCCACTTTTTAAACCAAAGCAATCTTAGAGAATGAATTTGTACCCCCCACTTTTAAGGCCAAAGTTACGCCCCTGCTAAAGGTTATAAGCTCTAGTCACTGCATTTAGTGCATTGTATCTTAATATAAGCTGTGCACTTGTCTTGTACTTGAATCGCTAAGTGATCCTGGTGTGATGCAGTGTAACGGATTAAATGATAAAGGCATTGTTGTAGGTCTGAAAATTCTGGAGGTATTTTTCACCCATGGTTAAAGGATTTAAGGCTATCCAATTCATTTAACCTATTGCGTAGAGCAGTTATATCCTTAAGCCTGTTTCGACATGCATCTATAATTATATGTAAAGTGTAAACGTTTTCCCTTGAAAAATTTACCCGGTAATGTAATTAAAGCCTAGTAAAATATGACAAAACAAATCTAGGACAGAATGTTGCTTCTGCATGACAACAATTTTAAGTTGTGCTGAGGGATTTACTAAGAAGTGAACCAAGGAGATCTAGATGTCATAAGATATAGGAGTTCTTGAGTGAACAGATGAACCAGATGTCATCTGTCTCTGTGGGAGTCTGCTTTCCATGACCCAGTTAGAGATTTGCACTGTAATGGTGCAATGATAATAAGAGACTTGATTCAGCACCTCTTCTAGAACAACTTATCTGAGCTGCTTGGTGAGTTTATTAAGTCCTAGTGCAACCAGTGTCACATTAATGGCCTAATCGGTCAGGCCGACCCATCAGGATGACCTACGAGATCTGGCCAGTGCTTGGTAACTCATTGTATGTGACAAATGTATGTGACAAATTGACAAGGGCTTTAATTATATTTAGTCTATGGGCATTGGTAGTTAGGTCATCAATATTGCATATGACCCTTTTTTATATTTTTGTATTGTTGTCATGAGATTTAGCCATGATGGGTTAAAGCAGGCCATGGCACCACATCGTATTGGATTTGAGTATTTATATAGCACCTCTCATAGTATGGACTGCTCATATCTGCTCTCGACTACAGCACTGATGTTGAGTCGGAGTCATTAACTATGTCACCGCAGGTTGAGTTTATTAGAGGCTATCGGAGGTGATTTATAGATGTTACATTTAGTGTTTTATCCATTAGTTTATCCCCTCAAAATGTACAGATGGAGTGTATACTACCATATTTTGGTCTGATTTATAGCTAGTTGTCTTTGAGTAATACGAATTGAACTCTTAAGTTTGAAGTTAAAACTGTTAAAATAACTCTCTTGTGAAGAAATTTGTGTTGTTCAAAATACATTTTTTTACTGTAGCATACGACTTTAATCCTTTAACAATGAGAGAGAGATTAATGTTCCGTACAATTTAGTGCATGCTTGCCAGTGAAGCATTAAAATAGAATATCTAGCCATGGTGTCTGAAAGTATTATACAAAATCCCTTGCTATAATTATATGATTTGCAGTGTTTAATAGAGAGCTCTTGCTGTGATTTGGGAAGCCATCATTCTGTTTGTATTGGTCTAAATGGCTGTCCAAATCATTGCATTATGTAATGGCTTGGTCTTGCTGGCAATAAATGCTCCTTCCTCGATGTGAAGCAATTTAGGCAGAGAATTACGTGGCATTAAAGTATCTTGCCGTCGGAGCACGACTGATCAACTGTATATCAGCGAAGTTCATCCAATGCAATATGTACAGAGTCTGTATTGGTGGACGAAGAAGGGAGAGAAAGAGCTCAGCAGCAGCAGCAGCAGTGGCAGCAACAAGAGGGGGCAAACGTTTTGAGAATTGGTTGAGAAAGAGCTTCAGTTGAGCAAAGTGGGAAAAATAATCAGTCAGAAGAGAGATGAATGATGACGCATTATATTATGGGACAAAAAATTATCCGCAGCAAACAAACTGTCAGACGAAGGAAGATGATGGAAGATGGACCAGAAGGCAGGATAAGAAGAAAAGAGAGAAAGGGAAAGCAGAAGGGATCAAGAGGTAGGAAAAGAAAAAGAGGAGAAGAAGCATATGAGAGGAAAAACAAACAGATAGTTGCATGAATTAGCAGGCGAAAGCAATATGTACAGGCATGTGATAGGAAGATATCCAGGAAAAGAGGAGAGGAGGTGGAGTTGAGGGGAAAAGAAGCACAGAAGAGGAAAGAGGAGGAGAAGGATTATGAAGGAAAAGAGGAGTGGCTGCTTTTGCTTCATGTACAATTTCAGTAACTGAACTTGGCATTTGTCATGACAACACTTGCATGTTCTTCATCTTACTCATCTTACATTTGATTCCATGTTATCTAATCTAAAGCCTGAAGCTGTGATGGATCTTCTGCACTTCATAGAACTCATAGAGAACAGAGAGAGAAAGTCAGCCAGACAGACAGAGACATGCAGGCAGAGAAACAGACAGACAGACAGAGACAAGGATGCTATTATTTGTGACAGGGAGATCAAGAGATGATAGAAGAAAGAAAACAGAGATGGAGAGAGAGGACAAACAGTAAGTGAACAGTAAACAGACATTCCAGTGGAAGTGTTAAATCGGACTGATCATTTTCCTGATTATGTAGATTAATTCCACTGTTCATAAGCTACCATTCCTGCTAATCCAGTGGTAAACAGGTCAGAATGAAGCTTGCAACTTCAGCAGGATTAAGTGAGAAGGAAGAGAGTTCTACACTCAGGAACAATCGATTAAGATGGCACTTATAGAGAAAATTGCAAAAACCGAACATAAACTTCAGATAACTTCAGATAGTGACAATAGTAGTATCCAGTGAGTACACACACATTTGTGACATCAGTGAGTTTTTCAAGCATTCTGTATAAAAGGTCCTTGCCCAATATGTAAATGTAAATTACATGAAAACCTCAACTGTGGCTATAAGATCGAGCATTTACAAGGATCAATACTACACACAGTGTGTGTAATTCACAGTTCTGGAAATTGGTCAGTACAACGATTTTACATGTAGTGACCATTGACCATTGCCTTGACCAATATTGCACTAGCACTATAAAAGTTCTTAGATTTGATTTGACCTTCACTTCTTGGCAACCCATCGAGCATTTACAAGGCTCTTAAGCATTTCTTTGATCGCGGCTAGGCTGGGAGTACTTCTGAGTAGTTTCTTGAAAAGGTGCTACATAAAAGTCCAGTATGAATGAATGAATGAAAAGATCAGAGACCGAAAGCTAGCAACCCAATGCTTGCATACACATGTTAAAAGAAAAGATCTGTTCAAGAACACATAATATATCAATCAGTTATTACAGCAGCCACCCTCTATTGCAATGGGTTCCCTTTGCCGCTGCACTTTCTCCCCAAGGTTCATTCATACACACACCTCCCAACTGCCTTTTCTATCCGTGCTTGGGTCAGGAGTGCATCTGAGTAGTGACCTTGAAGGGGCACATTTACATTTTTGCAATGAATGAATAAATGAACGGACAACACCCTTACTGCAAGGTTCTGCTTTGGTTGCAGTTGCTGGTATATGCTGTCCACTGAGTCGACCTTTACCCCCTTGGTGTTGAACTTGGTGACGAGCTTTCTTCTGGTCCTGAGTTCATGAAGTATATCTGTTGGGACAAATCAGGAGAAGCCTTTCTCCAGTGTCTGAATTAGTTTGTGTGGCTTTGGGGTAAAATCTGTGCAATTGGCTTTGAAGGTATTCGTCACCCAGAGGAATTGTCACTTGGGCGAAAACTAGAACCGGAGGAACTGAAGAGGAACAAGGGCATTTCAGCGACACGAAGAACACGTCCAGTGGGAATCAGGAACTCTACGAGCAGCAGCGGAGGAGGCAGTGGCAGCCATCACCTCTCCAACAGCAGCCTGCTAGAGACAGGCAGCTCGTTTGGCACCAGTCCAAGACGATTTACACCTGGCAGGCGAACACCTGGGGTGAGTATAGACATGAGCTTTGTTTCTGTACTTATCTAAAGACTTTTGTCATTATGAAGAAACTAGCTTAGTATTAATAACTTACAACTGGACTAGACAGGCTTCAGCCAAGATAGCTTGGAAAGCATGTGATGAAGGATAGGAGCTGCCTGGGATGCAAGGTGTCCTAGGGAACAACTTTCACAATCATTTTCCATCCAGTTCCATCAAAAGATAACTAAAGACAACAGTGAGAGAAAGAGAAGGGCATTGAGCAGTTGCTTTGTTTGTGAGCCAACAGCATTTCTTTGTCCATTTCGAAATTAGGCATTTATAATCAGGCACCTGTAAGAAATACATCAACTGCTTTAATTCACTCTGTGGAAGTTGCAGACCTGCTGGACCTACGTCCGACGGCCATATGGGATATAGAATTGTAGATCTCTTGTGTATGCTATGATTTGTGTATTTTCACTGGTGGTCACACCCTAAGATACAGTTGTGAAAAGAAAGCAATAATTATCTGTTTGACTGCTACTGAATATTTGTCAGTTGGTTAACACCTTACAGACTCTGCTTCTCCTTTGTGTGCCTTAAACAATGTCAGATGTAGACTTGCAGCACAGAAGAAGCTGTTGAAAACTGTCTTTCCCATGTGGTATCCATTTCAGGACCTGGTCCAAAGTAAGACTGCTTCACATGTAAGGTTTAAGCAGTTCATGACCTCTGAAATTTATGCAATTCTGTGAATTGTTTCATTCTGTCAGTCGGTGGTAAGTAATGTCTGGTATTTTCTGCTCTCAAGTAAATGCAAGACTTCTCTTAAGCAGTGTTGCATTTACTTAAGAGCTATATCAAATGTTGTCTTACATTATATTTCACTAAAATCCACCATTTGTAGTTGATTTAGAGTCATTTAGAACTAACAGATTAAAGTAGTCTGACTTAAGGTTAAATTATTTTAACAGGGAATAAGATCTGTATTGAATAGTGACATTGGATCATCATCCACTGATTTGCCTCATTAACTTGGCCTATCCATTTCCAAAATTACTTAGTTCTCAATAACTTGTCCTTAGACAGTTTGCCACGACTGCTATATGTCAGTGCTTGTGTTCTTCCCTGTAGTTTCCAATGATTACAAAGTGTTTAGGAAACAAAGCAACAAAGGCTGACTGTTAATGAGTCATGTGAGAGTGTTTCATTCCATAAGTTGTTAGATTTCCTGCAGAAGTTAATCAAAAATTTTGTGCATGAGCGTGTGAAAATCTAATCCAATTTCGAGGCCTGGATGCACCAGCCTTAGAACTGCTTTATAATAGTGTCGCCCCACTAAGATCAACTATTGAGGCTGGCTAACATCCTGGGTCAGCAACTGTAGGATGGATTTTTTCTGTGACAGAATAAATTCTGGCATGATAGATTTCTCAGTGTGCTATATGTTTTAGGGGAAGTCTCCTTTAGTTCATTGGGTGTGTCAGTTATTTGCTGTGACTTGCTTAATAAGCCTGCGGTAATTAGGCATTGGCTCTTTGGGTAAAAATGATATGGTTATTATTGACAGTAACTGTTCTTAGCTGTTAATATAATGTTTATCCCTTCAAGGATATAACTAGAACAATGTTTTTCAATCTTTTTAAGATTGCTAATTGCTCAGAATTGTAGTCTCCTTTGTCAAGTTGTAAAATTTTGATCATGTGAAAATTTATTGCTTCTGCATTGGACTTTCACTAAGTCTTGTTTGTCTTTTATTCGTCTCTTTGTTTGATCTGTTGTGTGAAATTGGAGCCAAGTATTGACAAGGTCTTTGCCAGAAGCAGTTGTTTATTTATTCACACATTTCTATACCACCCCTTTAAGTCTCCTACTACTCATTGGCAGTCCCGACTACAGCCCGGAGGTGTGTCGGAGTTTACACGCCGAAGTGCCACGAGCAATTGTGAGTAAAGGACATGCTCAAGGTCCTTACACGGCGGGTGGGATTCGAACCTCAAGGCGGCAACCTTCATCACTACACAGACATGCCTGAGATGTTGAACATCTTTTATCATGGTCTCATTCATAAAGCTGGAATTGAAAGTGTGTAGCCATATAGGATCAACTGATTGAAATCGCAACTACACTGCTATACATGTCCATGATCACACCGATTCTTCCCTATCCGGCTATCCCACAGCTTTTACTTATTGGAAGTTCTCTGACAGATCAATGTCCCACATTGTACCTCACCTCCAGATCCTTAATTCCCTTTCTTTTTCTTTTCCACCTATGTTATTCACCCAGCAATTTTGGTCTCAGGCTGTCTTTAGCACCTCAGTCTCCATATTCAGAACTTAATTTCAATATATTTGTACCTTATCCATCCAAACTTTCCATCAACCAAGCATACATATGAACTCCTTTATAATTATAAAAACTATTTGCAAAGAAGGTATAAATAAGTAAGTTAGGCATAGTTGCATAGCATAGTAATCATTAATTAAATGTTATATTAGCCTATTACTACAAACTGTTTCATATTAAATTCTGTTAAAAATGGGCTTCAATATCTGAAATTATGCTCATCTTCTGATGCATTTTATTGTGAGCATATATTGTTTATAATCAACATTTTCTATCCTTCATCCCACTTCCTGATTCCCTACTGGAGGAATATCTGGGGAAATGTGAGGGAAAGTGTCTTAGACCTGCACATGTTTATGCTTGTGTGCATGTGTTCGTCACTGTGTGTGCGTGTATGTTATCATTTCTGTAGAGCTAAGACATAATATTACCATTCGGTTTGCTCAATGTTACTGATAAATCATCAAGTACCGTAGTTTTAGTTACTTAGAATTTCAATTACAGGGTACCCTGATGCGTACATGTAGTACACCGATTACACCGTATGGGGGTGGAAGCCGGTCACCCTATTCGCCATGTTTATTCAATGCGAACAGCACATTTACTCCGGGATCAGTGAACAGCCTTTTCTTCGGAATGGGACCATTGGACTCCGTTTTGGCCAACAGTCCATCGCTGCCGACCAGTGAGGCACTTCGAATGCTCTACCGACCAAAGAGCTTCGCAGAGAAAGCAAGAATTAACTCTGGGTAGCTACAATCACTGTCTCATTTTCCAATGAATGTGTCTGCTGGATGCATTCAGTTCCCCTTGTTGCATAGAGTCTAAGGAAGGCATGTCTCCTCATACCACCTGGGTGATTTGGGCTAAAATCAGGTCAGTGCGTGTTTGGGGGTAAACTGGAGCTAAATTGTGTCACTACTTGACTGGGGTTAAGCTAGGTCAATCGATGCAAGTGAGACGGTCTGCATTAAGTCAGAAGTCTTTAAAATTTCCCACCGGCAAAATATTGTAACGTAATTCTAAGCTTCAATTTGTAAATGCCTCTTAGAGTAACTTGAACATAGGCATTCCCAACCCAAACTTCCAAACAGCAGTCTTCAAACACTAGCAGACCAAAGAGGGACAGAGAAGCTCTGACCTTCATTCAAGGAGAAGGCTGTTGTTTAGTATAGCTTTACAAACTGTATTTGATTATCAATGATAAATAAGCACAGGGCTTTTCCTGTGGTTGGACCATGGACTCCGGGTATAAGGACGAGGCCCAGGACGTTCAGCTATTCAGAGTAGATCAGCTATTGTATATGGTCGGCTGGGCCAGGTCTATTACGTAATAGGCTGTTATGTGATCATCTTGGTCCAGCCTACTATATACAACAGTTAATCTACTCTGAAATAGCTGAATGTCCAGGGCTTTGCCCCTACAAAACAGGTGTCCATGATTGCACCCACTGTCTGGAACAGCCTGTCTCTGCACATTAGTTTTCATCTTCCTGATCCATGTTATGCATTGCTCAAGACTGATCTTTTTGATAGGGCCTGGATCAGGAGAGCCTCTCTAGTTGCTGTCTAAGGGGGAACTATATAAATCATTGAAAAATTATTAGATAGAGAAATTGGATAGAATTTATGATAAAGGCCTAAATAAGATTTAAATCATATTTATTACTTTAACAATTGCATCATGATTCAAGATTGCTGTGAATTTTAACATAAAGAAACTTTGGTGATATGATTATGAAATGATGATGACTACCATGTATGTGTGCATATATTCATAATAGCCATTGCTGTAGAAGTTTAGCTCTGAGTAGTATAGGCGGACTTGTTTATAATTGCTGTACACTTTTTAAAGGTGGCTGGACTCCTCGCGATCTTTGATGGAGCAAGGAATATTGCCAAATAACATCGTTCTACTGAGATTCAAATTCTTTAACTTTTACGATTTAAATCCAAAAGTAAGTTCTGCATAAATGATCAGCATCATCATCATAGTCAAACTGTCATAAAAATACATTTAACTAGATTAGTTAGATTTTTCATGTATTCTACATCAGTGTGAGGTTCTTTAAAATTTTGCAATATTAAGTTTCTTGATACATGAATTCTATTTCTTGTGCAGGAGGGCAATTGTCTTTATTAGCTGCCAGACGTTTAAATCACCAATAATTACGATTCTGTTTACACAGATTTTGATCAGACATCAATGCTAACTGTAGAAACATTTTAAACCATTTAAGTTGTTTTTCCAAAGAATTCAAAATCCTTGTGTAGGTTTGCAGATGAAAAATTTAATATATTTTAAATTCATTTCTGTACAAATGGACATTTTAAAGTGGTTTCAAGAACCATATAATTATGTGGCGATTAATTAATTAACACGGCGACCTGCTGGTTCCATTTGCCCGAACTGTAACCATGCTGAGTCGTTCTTTTTCTGTGGCCAGTCCAGCAACCTGGAACGGGCCACCAGTGTCCATGCGTCAGGTACATTGCAATTGCACTGCTATACAGTGGCGGTGCATGCACTCATTTTCACCAGTGGCTGAAAACTGAAAATAATCCGCTTGGCCTGGGTCGGGAGCGCCTCTGAGTAGGGATCTTGAAGGGGTGCTATACAAATTGCGATTGATTGATTGATTGAGTGATGTGGTTTGGTAGCCTTCTTGATAAGTTTCTAGAAGCAAGCATGCTGTTTTTTGTGTAGTATGATCATGTGCGTATCAACCAGATCTACGAGCAAGCAAAATGGTCACTCATTTCGGAAGAGTTAGACTGCACACTGGAGGAAATGATTATGTTTGCTGCACTACAGGTCAGTCATGATCATGGGCTGGTTAATTGGCCCCAGATCTAATCAATTGCTATTCAGGTTTTTGCATTAGAGAAGTGCAGTGTGTGTGTGTGTACGATCATAGGTGTGTGTGTGTGTGTGTTTGCATGTGCTTTTTGTGTAGGACTGTAGGTGTGTGTGAACTTCCATGTACTAAATAGGCAATTATAGCTCACCTCAGCATGCCCATAAATTTGTCTACAACTGATGCTGCGAAGATGGTCACTTTGCTGTTCACTGATTCCGTGATACAGAGGGGAAACTAAAACCACAGAGGGGAAGTGCCTTATTGAATAGCTGGCCTTTGTGTTTTGACAGGAACTCATTTAGTCTTGAGCTGAACTGTCTGGCATTAAGTGACAAGCAAATCTGAGCTGTTTTAGCATCTGAGATGAGTGAGAAATTGCACATTTCCATGTGAATGTAGAAGCATAGATGCACACAAAGAGCAATAAAAGTCAACTAAGCTCCATAAATAATGATAAGCAGTGAATCGTGTCGCTTTACTAGTCTGCTGTTTATCATAGCAGAATGATGAACAACTGGGAACAGATTAGAAGTAATAAGCTGTACAGTTACAACTTGCATCTATGCTTATTCAAAGGATCTGGCAAAGAGTCGGTTTTAGACAAAAATTTTACATGAATAAATGTTCATTTGGCACATGTATAATGAGTATTTAAGATTCAAGAAATGTAGAAGAGCTCAGGACCTGGGAATAGTGATAGGCTGCTCAGTAGTGTTATTATTCTCTTAGTATGTTATTAAAATGTAAAAGAAATGGCTCTTTGAGAGAGTAAAGGGGCCTGTTGTACTAAGTACTAAGTTCCTATACCAGTCCTGGCCTCTTGGTCCCTTTATTAAGCTGCCGTTGCCAATCGGAGCATCCTGCCTGTAACTGAATAATGACTTGAGTGATCAAAACTGTTGGATTAGATGTCAGAAGCATTCTTTTGGAGGGAGAGACATTGGTTAATATTCTATTTAGGTAAATAATGATAATTCACAAGACTGAAAATGAGCAGTGGACAACACGCCAGTAGAAATTCCTTTAACTCTGATAAGGGCGTTGCAGCTGGATAAATGTTTACTTTGGCAGGTAGTATGATTATATTTTATGGGTTATTCGAATACAGTGCATTTAAACAGTACTAAGTTCCCCACCTGTAATTACTCACAGTTAGTCTAATTGGTTTTAAAGTGTATGTCCTTCTGACCTAGCCATATTTTATATATATATTATATATATATATATATATCATGCAGGCCAGTCTAAACAATGAGCTTTTGTTGACAGTCTTCTAAATTTACAAATAATTGTTGGAAATGGCTGTTCATATAATTCTAGGTCTTCACTAAAGCTCCGGCAGCTGTGCAGCCCATGACTACCAAATCTCTCTCCCCCACCCCTACCCATAGCTGAAGGGTGGTGTTGGGTAGAGGGGCTAGAAGGGAATTATGCAAGTTTGTTTCCCATAGACTCGTGTTTGTGTCTGGGAAAATCATAATTAATGGGAGCTTAAGATAAATCTGAGTGAAGTAAGGCCAGAATTGTAGGAACATAGACAGTTCAACCGATGTCTCTCCGTTAACAATTTTTGCTACTTAATGGTGCATAGTTTGTCCGCTGCCCAATTGTCCAATCCTTTTGCCTATAGACATTCAGCAAGTCATGGCAGATCAACCTGAAATACAAATGTTTGTGTAAATAAGAGCATGTGTTTGTGTAAAAAATACATTTGTGTAAAAAATACATGTGCTTGTGTAAACAAAATACATGTGTTTTGTTGAAAAACTACATGTGTGTGTTAAAAGACTTGTGTGTGTAAAAAATGCATGCAGGCCTAAATGTGTTTAAAAAAATCCTGTTTGTGTACAAAATACATGTGTCTGAGTAAAAATTACACGTGCTTGTGGAAAACCTACATGTGTGTGTTAAAACACGTGGGTGTGTGTGTGTGTGTGTAGAAAATTCATGTATAAGTGTAATAAAATTCCTCTGTTTGTGTACAAAATACATGTGTCTCAGTAAAAAATTACATGTGCTTGTGCAAAAAAAATACATGTGTTTGTGTGTCGGCCCAGAAAGGTTCAGTAAAAGTTTCCATTTCAGCTAGTCTGGCAATTTTTGTCTTGCTAATACTAAAGTGATTGTGGGGCCATTGGTGTTTTTGGTGTTTTCACTTGTGTGTTTGGGCAAAAACAGAGTCATAAGACACTGACAGAATGATGCACAATGGGACTATGTGTAGCTGTCCAATTTAGATGCAATATCCTATTGGATGTTTGTAGAATAAAATGAAGTTGGTAACTTGATGCATATCTGAATTAAAAAGTACTGCCTTAAGGCAAGAGCCATCCAAAAATACGTCTGCAGAGATTGGTGTGTATGCCTGATGCCTTGTTAGTATTACCACTGAGGTTTACTCTGCTGTTCTACTTATATTGAGTACAATATGAAGTGGAGTTGTTGATGGATATTGTCATTTTGAAGCTGCATGCCTTTCTGATTTTCTTACTGCATGTTGGACTGCTTACCTGGAGGCTGTTCAACCCATCTAGTGCTATATCTGCCTGTCTTTTATCTGGCGTAAATGAGCTCTATCTTCTCCCATCTGCATGTAGCCTGCCTGCTTCGTGAGCTCAACTAGCTCAGTTCTGGTAGTTTTTTCTCACTCTGGAGTTGTAGTTGATCTCGCTTGGATTGCCTTCGCTCTCAGCCAACAAGCTTCGGTTGCATTATCCTTCCAGGCATCTGTCAACATAGCTGCAAGGATCTGTTGGAAAAGCGGATCCCAGTCTCTTCTAATTTATTTCGTAAAAATATTTATCTCAAAATCCATCAGACAGAGAGATCAGTTTTCCAAAGCCTGTAACTATATCTTGCATTTGCACAATGTTCATACATACTAATACAAATGTGTATGTTCATGCCATACATACAGGTTTAGCAAACTGCTGACACACAAGAACTTGTATGCACAGGTGTGTTTTATATTTGTGTAATTTATTTTTTCCATCACGAGAAACTCTTGTTTATTGATGAAGGCCCATATCAGGTTATGACTCATCCATTCTAGGATGGAACATTAGAAAGTTGTGAACTGCTACTAGCATTTCCATTTTAATTCTTACTTACTATGCGAATGATTGACGAGTATACAGTTGTTTAATCAATTAGCAAATTTGAAAATTTTCATCTCAGCGAATCATAAAATGTGGATTTATGTGCCAAATTAATTTATCATTTATCAGTAAGTGTATCAGAATTATGGTTGTTTTTTTGTGCTGAGAACAGTTGCAGGTTCAGATTCAAACGCAGAATCCACAAGACATCAATGGTTCAATCATAAAAGATGAAGATCACATAGACGCCGCCCTCAATGAACTGCAGATGGTGCTTGAGGGAACCTCTACGCCATCCAGTAACTGTGGAGACATAATGCAGATTCCTGAATTATGTGATTACCTCAGATTCTATAAGTAATTACTATGAAATGTTCAACTGCTGTTCTCATCATTAGTCACTTGCTTACATTAAGATTGACTGATCTACTCAGCTATTTAATCAGTTGAATTGACATATTTGCAGAAGGCTAACTGCATCATTTAATTCTAAATCCTCCTTTGTCTTTTTCAATCGTATCCACTTTTATTTTTCGTTTTCGTGTTCCAGATTTGTATTTGTATTCCATCATTCCTTTTATTCTTTATATTTATTTACTTTTGAAATTTTAATTAAAACTTACAACGCATAATTTAGCGCCAAAATGTTCTTAGACAGAATTTCATGGAAGTATTCTAACCAGAATGGGCATGGACATTCGATAGCAAAAAATAAGTAAGGTAATATTTTTGATGCTTGAAGTTTTAACAGATTGGAGATTTGAATTTAAGTGAGTCTGATTTTTCCCCTCCCCACTTCTCAGCGGGCCTGTTCCTCTCTCCACCTTGCCTGGATGATAGATAATCTTTCCATTCAGCAGCTCATGGAGACTTGTTGGTCCCAAATTCCCGTATGATGATGCAGATGCACCATGCTTTATTTTGCAATGAACTTCTTTATAAAAATCTTCCATTGAAAATATACACTATTTTGCCACGACCACTAAAAAAAATATTTTCAAGCTATCATATATGTTAAGCTAATTGGTCAATTGCCCTTAAAAGGTTCTTACAGGTGCTACATAAATTGCCAGATACATTCATACATTACATATATAAACATGACTATAAAGAAATACTCAGATAGGCCTATTAAAGAATTCTGAGAATGAGCATTATAATCAAGTAGGCCTACCGTATTATATGTGTAAATGAAATTTATCTGTTCACATAGACATTTCTAAATGTATTAGAAATGAGTAATGTTTGTGCGTATTTGTGAAAAACTCAGGATTATGGATCATGAGGTTTTCTGAAGAAGTACCATTATTCTGTTTTTAGACGCAGAAGGTTTTGGTTTCAAAGTTTCAAAAGACATTACTTTGTCTTTAAGGAGACTTGTCTTTCGATGTATAGAACATCAGTGGAAAAAGACATCTCTCCGCAATGGACTGTTAACTTAAAAGGTACGTTTGAGCAGGACAGAGTTCATCAATTGGACACGATGTTCTTGATCCTGTCATTATTTCAATATCTTTTCATGAAACTCTGAACTGCTACCGTCCTTCAAGCATAGAGTCATTAGCATTCATTCTAAGGGGTTTTGACTAGTAAGTAAGGTAGTCGATTTTCTATAGCGACAGTATATGATCTCGACCCTCTTCACTGTGCAATGAATCGATCGGCTGAGAGCCTTCATCGCCGCTCGTCCGTTCGACTAGCCTTCTCCAGCCTAGTTGCAAATTATTACTGTGGTTTCATTTGAAGCAACCATTAATTGATGCCTTGTGCAATGTAAATTACTAGATGTAAATTACTAGATTCAATTCAATTAGATGACAAAAAATGAAGTTGTGGTGACACCTAACATTGTATTGGCCAACTGATGCTGTGCCTAATGTTTTCAAAGTCACACAGAAATGCAACAAATTTACTCGACTAGTTTCTTGTCAGTCAAAGGTCAGAACTATTCTTTCAAGCAGGCCCTAATTGCATATTCATTTTATTACATGTGTTTGACCACATGTAACTGTGTAAATTTTATTGGCATCAGTGGTTATGTTGGATTTTTAAACTTCTGCATTGTTGTACTTCTTCATGTAAGATCAGAAACATAATATTTATGACACTCCTGTTTATGTTGAGATACAATAGTTTTCTGGTCTGTTGTCAAGTAGAAAGGTAAAGGTGAAGAGAAATTTAATTTAATTTTATGTGTCTTATTCGAGGAAATATTTAGACTATTCTTTAGACTTCTGCACTTTAGACTAATTGAATTAATTTGTTTTCGTTTATGTTTTATAGGATGTGATGTCACATCTGAAATTTTAGTTGCTGCATCAAAATATAACATAAAACTTCTCATACCGTCTCCTGAAGGCCTCATGGAACTCTGGCTCAAAGCAGACACTGTGAGTTCAATAGAGCAATTTCAAAAGATATTCATTGTTATTCGTTGCTATTAATAACTAGACTTATAAAGTGCTGGTTGATATAACTAAATACACTGCATCTGTGCTATTAAGCCTGGCCAGTCCTCTCCCTCACTGCCTCATCATCTCACTGATAGTATGCTTTCAGTGTACTCATCATAGCTGGACATAATCCCCGGACTGAATCCCCGGACATAATCTCCCCGACAGAATCCCCTGGTTTTTGTTAGGACATTATATCCCCGGACAAAAACCCATCTATACATAAAACTTGTCTATGTAATCTATGTATGTGTGTAAGTGTAATTGTGTATATACAGTTATACATGTATCATGATGTATGTATGCACGCATGTATGTATGCATATGTATGTATGTATGAGTGTGTATATATATGTAATGTATGCATGTATACATATGTATGTATGCATATGTATGTATGCATATGTAATTATGTATGTATGTATGTATATGTATGTATGCATATGCATGCTTATGTATACATGTATGTATGTATGTATGTATGTACGCATATTGCATAAGTATGTATGTATGCAATATGTATGTCTGGATATGTATGTGTGTATGTATGCATATGTTTGTATGCATATGCATGCATATGTATACATGTATGTATGTATGCATGTATGCATACATAATGCATACATATGTATGTAAGCATGTATATGTATATATGTATGTAACTGTGTATGATATTGTATATAGATATGTAGATGTAGTCGGGGGATTATGTCCTACCCGGGGAATTCTGTCCGGGGATTATGTCCGGGGGATTCTGTCCGGGATTATGTCCAGGAGGGACTATGTCCGTTCCTGGAGGGTGCAGATGGAGCAGATAAATCTTCAAACGATGGGTCTTTTTCAAGTCTTGAAGTCGGGTTATGATCTGAATATATTCAAAGTTTTAAGGTAGTTATACTTCATGTGACCTTCTGAAGTGTTGCCATGTAAATACTTCTGTCTACTATGGCCTTTCAAGAGATCCTGTTTTCACACCTCTTTCACTGTGTGCTACTTATGGAGTGTGCTATAGAAAAATCAAGTTACCTTACCTTACCTTACCTTAACTGTTGCAATCATGTTATCCACACACTTCATTAACCATGTAAATGAATTGGTGGATTGATTGATTGAAAAGATGACTGGCAGACATGAATTATTTGCAGAAGGCTAACTGCTTTGGCTGATGCTGTGAATGGTGATCTATCAATGCAGGACGAGCAGTACGCTCGCTGGATGGCAGCCTTCCGGTTGGCCTGTAAAGGAAAGACGATGGCAGACAGCAGTACGTTTGACACAGAGATGAAGTCAATCATGTCGTTGTTGAGCATGCAGAAGAGGCCGATGTCATCGCCCAGCCACGCTCTGACGCCACTTAACGTTCAGCCAGAAGACTACGTGGCATCACGATTCCTAAAGAAACTTAAGACAAAACAGGTATTGCTTGCAGCCACTTCCTCAATACTTTACGTCTTCTTGAGTTCTTCTTGGTGCATTTAAAGAAATAGTAATCTTTGTTCATTGACAGCTCAAACTGACGGACATCCATATCAATCAATAAACCAATCAATATCATTTGTAGTTCCAACTTCTAAGACATAGCATAACATGTTTGAACGAAACCAGCATCACTATTTACCAAAATCAAGTTATGCTCAAGGCCCAATAGGAAGACCCAGAAGGGACTGAGGTCGCGTTGGTTAGGGTCACCTATGTGCAGTCATGTTTAACATGGTGATGATGATGATGGCTGTACAGCACATCACCCTTCTTGTTAAGTTGTTAGATATTTCAACTAAGCTGTGAACAGAATGACAGCCAATCCTCCCATGGGATGGTAACCCTTTTGACAGACTTGAACTTCAAAACTTGCATTGATCCTCCTTTAGCACACACTAGAGCAAGAGAACTGAGCGGGTTTCAGTTGACGTCTGTTCCTCAGGTGCTAATCCACTCTATCACCATTTTCTATGATTTATACTAAGGAATTCAGTCTGTAAAGGCAAACAATCTGTTCATTAAAAATGCATATCAGCTTGAGAACAGAGTTGCAAGTTGAGTATTGGGTGACATAATTATGCAAATCTTGATGTCAAATTTTTTTCTGCCAGTTAACACAACGCATTTTGGATGCCCATGCCAGTGTGCAAGAGATGAACCTGATCAATGCCAAACTCAGCTACATCCGTGCCTGGCAGGCATTGCCTGAATATGGCATAACGTACTTTATTGTGAGATTTAGAGGCAGTAAGAAAGAGGTTAGTGTGTCTGTTCAGTGCTTCAAGTTAGAGAATATAAATTTTAAATTTTATTGTTGTTTCATGTATGTGAGTTCAATTATCAAGAGAGGTTTGCTTTAATATTTGAAAAATCAGTGTTAATTAACAAATCTCTATCATCTGCTGAAGCTGATTTTAAATTGCCAGAAAATAGTGAGCAGATGATGATAGTTACAATGATGGCTATGGACGATGAAGAAGTAGAACAGGTTAAGTAATTATTCTTATTACTCATCCTGAGCCAGAGGAAAACGTTTTGTATCTTGCAGCATTCAGCATGTTAATG
>JAQFXW010000280.1:0-20708 GCA_034693945.1 Dendrobaena attemsi | reverse complement strand
GCACTTGTGACTTAGGTAAACCTTTTTGCAGTCTAGTAAACTGTTAGAAATTATCACTAATTGTCAAAATTAATCTCAAAATATTTCTGAAGTAACTGCAGAACATCTGTGATAAAACCCCTAAAGATGCTCAACATTAGCTTACTTCTGCTGCTTCTGGTACTAGTAAAAGTTCTAAAAATGGAGCTCAAAAGTGGACCAAAGTTTAATTAATAGTTGCCCAACAGTGCAGTATATAACTGTTATGACTTTCAAATACCTAAATTGTCATTAATAATCAGTGCCTGCAGTGCCACACTTTCCACAGAGGAGGCTGTATGCATGACGAATGGCGCTCGTCATAATGGCACACAGCCTACAGATAATTCATGACGAACACCGCTCGTCAATACGGCAGCCAAGAGGTTAATGAACTCCTTTTGACTGGTTTTCTTTTTCTGTGACTTACTGATGAGAATTTTATTAAGAATCATAAAGTAAAATATTTTATTCTAGCATTTTTGCATTCTGTGTGTGTAGAAGCATCCAAGCTGAAATAGGCCACATATCTTACTATATGAATCACTGCATTTCTAAATGACTTTTAGAAATGTTTAGAATGTTAAGCAAGAGTTCTGTTAGTGACATTGCAAACAGTACATTTCAGTACTGCTTGTCATAAAATATCACCAGCATACAAAATGAAATTAAGGACCTTCTCAATAAAGAACTAAACTGGTACAAGGTGGTTCAAGATGACAGTTGCAGGACCTAATGAGTTCCACATTGTTGGGTCCTCAATAAATCCTAATGTTTGTGTGTCTATGAGTGTTTTAAAAATACATTTCCCACAGATAGACGTCATGACGTTCTGATATGGGAAGTGATGTAGGAAACTCTCGGAGAGAAATAGTTTGAAGGGATACATGAAGCTAAGTTGAATTTTGTTGATGAAGTCAAACATACTGCACTGTTTCACTTATATTTTAAAGTGAATATTAATTTGATATTTTATGTTTGACTTATTTGTAGGTGAGATCCAGCGTTACTTTGGTGAAACGATTACAATGTACTTTGCGTTTCTTGGCTTCTACACGTTGTACCTCGTCCCTCCAGCTGCTCTTGGAGTCTTCTCTCAGTTCTTCAACTCATACCTCAGTGGAGTTGAGCTCGTCCCGCTCTTCTGCATGTTCAATCTCATCTGGGCAACTCTCTTTCTAGAGGCTTGGAAACGCGACTGTTCCGTTCTGGCCTACCGTTGGGGCACCATCAAGACCGAACCTTTTGAACAGGCGAGGGCAGAGTACTATGGGGTCATTGGGGTTAACAAGGTTACAGGAAGACTCGAACCTCACTATCCGAAATGGAAACGCCTTGCCAAGTACTACTGCGTTTCGGTTCCAATCATTGTTTTTATGCTGGTGATTGCGTTTCTTGTCATGCTCTTCCATTTCTGGTTGGATGGCGTCATGAAAAGGATTCACAGTCAACACAAGACCATGATAACTGAGTTGTTACTCTTGTTACCAACTGTTGCATATGCCCTCATCATTCTTGTTATGAATGCGGTCTACCGGAAAGTGGCCATCTTGCTCAATGACTGGGGTAAGTCTGCCATGAAGGTCATCTTTATCAATGGCAGGTCGTCTAGAAATGTAATTAACAAGAGTTGTTAACTTCTTCTGATTCAATTATCATTGGATTTATTTACAAGAGATATGAGTTTTTCATACATTTTAATACACGCTCGACGCTCGTCATTAAAGCTTTAAATGTCTTGACTGAGTCTTCATGATATCTAGCAACCCAGGCTAAATTCCAGACTGTCTTGGTCTTTATTACAATCTATTTTACTACATATTGTGGTCTTTGATATTATGTTTTCATCTTCTTTGTTATGTCTGGTTTTAATAAACTTTGTGATGTGTCATAATTATGTTTCTACTTTTCTGCAGTATTGTTTCCTGGTTTTATTTGTAATTTGTTACAAGTGAGTTTTTTCTGTCATGGCACGTAATCTGTTTAAACTCTTGCAGAAAATCACCGTCTCCAGTCAGCATATGAAAACCATCTTATCACTAAGCTGGTGCTTGTAAGTAATGATTCTTTCACAAATTATTTTACGCACCTTGAGATTTTATGTCAGAATATGTAGTAAGAGTAAATGTTGTAATGTAAATATAAATCTTAATTTTGCTCTGTGGTGGCCATTCCTTCCGATCAGTGCGAAGGGGAGCTCTAGGTCCCATTTGCTTGCACGACAACTTTGCCTTTCTGAATTGCGGGTCCCATGGTTTGGAACTGCCTTTCTCTTCTGTTGCGTTTCCTCCCAGAATTCACCCTGATGTGTTCTACAATCACTTAAAACTGTCCTTTTTGACCGGGCTGGAGTCGTCAGCACCTCTGAGTAGTTTTCTTGAAGAGGTGTCATTCAAATTCTCGATTGAATGAATGAAGTGCAGCCCTGGGAGTTGCTATATGTTTGCAATGGAGTACTAAATAATTAAGTAACTAAATAATTGAGTTTGTTCTTAAAAAAATCGTTTTGAATATTACACATCATGGATATAAACCAGTCACAAGACTGAGGTTGAAGAAAAATGTTACTGGAGTGGTGGCAGATACATGACCTTGCTACCAACGAATCATTAAGATACAGTATTCATTATGGCAGAATCTGGTGATGAAAGGGTGACTGTAAATAATGATAGTGGTCTATCTTGCTATGTATTTGTTTCAGTTCAACTTCATCAATTGCTTTATGTCGTTGTTCTATGTGGCCTTCTACCTTCAGGATATGGTCCTTCTACGCAAGGCAAGTCTATTAGTAACGGTTGTGGTGTATGTAAGAGTTGTTATTGCACATGGTTGTTATTATTGCTTTCATTTGGTTCACTTCAATTCAGTGATGGCTCTAAGGTTTTCAACAGGGGGCCAAGTTGGGGCTGAGCAACCAAAAGAAGGGCTGCCTGGGTTTGACAAAACTTGAGAATGCTGTAAAATATATTTGCAGTAAGTCATTTCATTTAATTTCAGTAACCAAAAAAGAACATGTCACAAGAAAAGTTTTTGAACAAAAATGTTAAGGTCACCCAGGAGACCCAAAAGGGGCCGAAAGTCCGGCAAGCCAGGGCCACCTGGAGATTATTAAATGGAGACAATGTTTACAGCCAACTAGTAAAATTGAAATCAAAGATAATTCATATATATCTTAACTAACCAAACAAACAAAATGTACATGAGAAACAGATAAACACAAAAATAAACAATAAAACTGCACATGATCCTGCCAGATGAAGACCTGTTACAAGCTATAGATATTCCTGGATGATGACAATTAATAAGATCAGTTAATAGCCTATATGAAAACAGTTAATGTATATTTATTGCCTATATATACAAGACAAGACTGAAGGAACCACTGACAATAACAAAATGGAGTTAAGCTGCTGTGATTTACAGATGCATGCTCAAGGAAATGGCATTTATTATCCACTCATGACTGGGACGGTAGTGTAGTGGTTAAGGTCGCCGTCGCGCAACCGAAAGGTTGTGGGTTCGAATCCCACCCACCGCCTAAGGGCTTTTAGCAAATATATATATATCCTTCACTCACAATTGCTCAAGCCTTTCGGCGTGTAAAACTCCGACACACCCTCGGGCTGTAGTCGGGACCGCCAATGAATAGTAGTGGGACTCATAGCCGTATATATATACGGCTCTGGTGGGACTGTAAGAGACGGCATAGAAATACACACATACATGGATGGCGATACTTCTGCTCTATAATTTACCAGATTAACAGAGAGGAAAGGTAGCGCGAAGACGATAAGGGGCAGTGAATTTGGCCTACACATGTAGGGGTGTTCAGAGAAGGACCTGTGCTGGACAAGGGATCGAATCTGTGACAATTTACAAAGCGCCCCTCACGAAGGCATCTCGACGAAGGCATCTCGACGAAGGCACTTCGACGAAGGTATCTCGACGAAGGCATCTCGACGAAGGCACCTCGACGAAGGCATCTCGACTAAGGCACCTCGACGAAGGTACCTCGACGAATTAACCAATGATAGTAATTTTTTGTTATTACTGCAGAAACCAAAATTATAGTGAAATTGTCTTTGAAAGAGGTCTAATTTTCTGGTAGACAAAATCGCTGGACTACAGCAAGGTTTTATGAAGAAATGAAGAAATTTTTCACATGAGCCATTATCCCTCAGAACTAGTATTTCTCAATAGGCAGGTCATAGACAGTCGTGATTCAGGCACTTAAATCGCCTGATTACTGCAGAAACAGTTAATTATAGTGAAATTATTACCCATTGAACAGGCACAGATAAAAGTCATATATCTTCATATTGAAAGTATCAAATGACGAAATCTCTGCAGATATGTGATACCCAACGTCTCCTTGGCAAGCTAACAAGATTTCATTGTCTTTGAAAGAGGTCGAATTTTCTGGTATAAAAAAATCGCTGGACTAACCATCAAGGCTTTTTGAAGAAATGAAGAAATTTTTACATGAGCCATTATCACTTAAAACTGTTGCCTTAAAGCCATTCGGCTTACCTTAAGTAGGGATTATTCTAAGGAATTCTCTCAGCTGCACATCTTCTGGGGACTTGAGAGTCTTAGGCTTTGGTTTGTGCTGGGGAACAACTGCTCACGTCCGATTTCGCCCTTTCATTGATTAGAGCAGTGGTTCCCAACCTTTTTGGCTCTAGAGCCACTTTTTCATAGTCGGAGGACATGAGGGGCACAATGTTGAAATTTTAAGCCTGACGGGCCTCTATCAGCCCGAGTACCACGGACTAGAAGCTATTGATTTAGCGAATCTTACAATTTGTCGGTAAATTTTACGCACTATTTGATTAAAGATCTACCAGAAGCGTAAGAAATTGTAAGAATTAAATAAAAATAGAATGGTTTATGCTAGCTATAAACGTCCAACTAAAATAATCTTGTAATAGAAAATAATTATGTATCAGTTTCTGTAGTAATTGTAAATTTTTCATATATTTTTGTTGATTCTTTGAGAGGCCAAGGGCCATTTTCTGAAGCTCGGTGGGCCACTTTTGGCCCGCGGGCCACGGATTGGGAACCACTGCTCTAAGGGACATCAGCCTCTTTCTTTCTGACCTCTCTTCTTCCAGGTAGTATTACTTCGTCTTTAATTCTCTCAGCCTCCTTTTCTATCCATCGCTATGCTTCCCTGCCTCTCTTAATGCTACCTGCAGATCACTTTGCATCTACCTCTCTGTATGTCAGCCTCCCTCTATCTCCCTCTATCTCCCTTCCTCCTTTTAGATCCCATTCTGGCCACCTACTAAACAGACGGGGAAAATGGGAAACGTGCCTTTAAATGGCACAAGGTTAAAACGTTGACGTTCTGCATAACCGGATCATGGACACCCGTTTAACTAGTTCTAATTTGTTGTTATAGTTATTTTCGTCGCTCGCAATGTATGCTGATGACATTTCCTTAGACCAAATAGTGTATAATTCATCGGGTTCAATTTGATTTATTCACACATTTCTATACCGCCCCTTCAAGTCTCCTACTACTCAGAGGCGGTCCTCAAGACTACAGCCCAGAGGGTGTGTCGGAATTTGAGTGAAGAACTTGCTAAAGATCCTTACGCGGCGGGTGGCATTCGAACTGGCAACCCATCGGTTACAAGGCGGCGACCTTCACCACTACACTACCGCGACCCACTTTATAGTGTAAAGAACGAACTCAAAATGCATTTAGATACGATTGTCTTTCTAAATTCTTCCTTCTTTTCGCTCCTTTTTTGAGATTTTATTTCCTTCCTTCGTGCTTTATCTCTCCTTACATTTAGTAATTAATTCCTTCCATTCTGTATTGCCTTCTATTCCTGCATAATTAGACACTCATAGATTTCAATTTGGAGGCAGACAGAGGAGTAGATGAGATGACACAGAAATCAGACGAATCGTTGCGTTGACATGAAATAGCATTTTACATTTTTATTGATTTATTGACATAATTATTTCTAACCGCCTCTAACAAATCCACCACTGCTCAGAGGCGGGTCCCAACTACAACCCACAGGTGCGTCAGAGTCAACACGCCGAGAAGCCTCGAGCAATTGTGAGGTAATGACTTGCTGATGGTTCCTACGTACGTATGTATGTATGTATGTATGAATGTATGTGTATGTATGTATGTATGTATGTATGTATGTATGAGTGTATTTCAATACCGCCTCTTACAGTCCACTACTATTCAGAGGCGGTCCCAACTACAGCCCGAAGGTGTTTCGGAGTTTTACACGCCAAAGGGCTTGAGCAATTGTGGGTGAAGGACTTGCTAAAGTTCCCTACGCGGTTGGTGGGATTCGAACCTGCAACCCTTCGTTTTCAAGGCGACGACCTTCACCACTACTCTACGATGCCCCACGTAGTGGCTACACGGTGTAAATTGAAACCACAACGCTCCTGTCGCGATACTTCAACTATAAATTCACAAATACAATACTATACAGTACAATATAATTATTAATACCACCACCACACTAACAAAGTGTATAGAAAACACATTATAAATAAATTAAGGTTTAGCTATGATTTATATAACGTTCATGAACATGGATTTCAAGGTGTTTAGACTCTAGAGAGCGTTACCGCTCGTTTTTATTATTAGAATGATTTATCATGTTTTAAAGGTGTTTAAGGAAATCAACCAACCCCCATGACTTATAGGAGGGGGGATGTACTGGAAAATTGCATGTAGGTAAGCGGAAGATATGTTATACAGTCAAATGGACACGAAGAGGCACTGTGGAGGATGTACAGAAGTGTTTTGCATGGTTTTGTCCAGTTGTAGCAAGCAATACCAGTGGTATCAAAATTGTACAGTATGAACGATTGAAGTGAATAGTACCAGTAAATAGTACGGCAATGGGGATGGGTCCGTAGCTTAGTGGTGAGAGCGGCTGGTCGATAAGCTAAGTACTTATATGGCAGCATGGGATAGAACCCCACATGGGTCAGTAATTAACATTAAGTTTCTGTTAGCCGCCAAAGGTGCTTTGTTGTGTGGTTTGTCTCGTGTTCGTTGGAAAATAAGATCGCCAACCCCCAATCCTGGTTTGGCCGTACCATAAGTGTTCCAGTTCTTAGGCCATTAGTGTAAGTCTAACCCGCTGTTAAGCCGACCTGCGTGTCGTGCTATGCGGTCCGTATTTCGTATAACCTGTATGTAATCATGTTGCGGTCGGTCTGTCAATGTGAATTTAATAAACGAATAACGAATATATGTGTAATAGCACCGAGCGACGGAGATGAATAGTAGCAGAGGTGAGAATGTTTGTTTAACGACGGTGTATGACAACATTGGCCTTCACCGTCTGAGACAAAAATTTGCTCGGTTTTATTACAACCATGGAAGCTTTAGTATGTCGGCTCCAAGTATTTCATATAGAAAATTATTTCAGAAGATTATAGCATGCGACATTGTGAGTGCTTTTAGATCAACCTATATACAGAGGTACAGTATGGCCACTAACCCTCAAAATGCCTACAAAGGAGATATCCATAGCTTCCCCGGGTAAATTAACCGATGTACTCTTCTACTCCATCAGTTGAGTTTTAGAGGCTTATCATCGTTATTTCATGTCGGGTTAGTTGTTTGACCTGTTTAGCCTCATCCGATTTCTTCTCTCTTCCTTCCGTCCATCCATCCTACTCTATTTCTTCCATCCTCATCCACTCCTTCAATTAAATCAACCAATCAATGAAGAATATTATATAGCGCCACCCTGTCTATCAATCAATAATATATAACATAGGTGGAGCGCGGTAGTGCAGTGGTGAAGGTCGCCGCCTTGAAACCGAAGGGTAGCGGGTTCGAATCCCACCCGCCGCGTAAGGACCTTGAGCAAGTTCTTCACTCACAATTGCTCATTGCGCTTCGGCGTGTAAACTCCGACACACCTCCGGGCTGCAGTCGGTACCGCCTCTTAGTAGTAGGAGACTTAAAGGGACGGTATAGAAATGTGTGAATAAATAAATAAATAAATAAAAACATAGCACCTCAATCTCTATTCATCGCTATAGATTTGATTGAAGACTGAACAAGACCAATGCATAAATACACACAAAAAGCAGACCATGGAAGAACCGGTGGAGTTACGAAGGAGAAGCGGAGTGGTCTGTCGCTCTTATCATCCATCATTAAATTTTTCCTGTTTTCCTCTCCCCTTCTCACTCCTTCTTTCACTCCGTTAGCTGTCTTTCAGAAACGCAATAACGCCTCAAATTGTAATCTGATGTCTATCAAATGATTTGATGGTAGAAAAGGTTTTTCCGCCTGGATGGCTCCGCGCAGGTGTGAGGGTGGAGGAATGAGGAAAGGGGAGAGCGTATGCGGGGAAGCGACGGGGCACATATAACAATGCAAGCCCAGTTAGCTACATTGGGAGCGCGCCGGCCGTGTGTTTGCATGGACCGGGTTCGAGCCCGATATCTGCCAACACTCAGATTTTTAACATCTCGGGCTAGCACTAAGGACGTGTGTGGATCAATTCCTGTCGTCGCCGAAGGTCATAGGTTCGATTCAGACACGAGCCACCGCGTAGGGACCTTGAGCAAGTCCTTCACCTAACGTTTCTCGTGGCGCATAGGCGTGAAAACTCCGACACTCCTTCGGGCTGTAGTGTAACCGCCTCTGAGTAGTAGTGGATTTGAAGGGGCGGTACATAAATGCATAAATAAATAAATGAACTAAATAAATAATTAAGCAGACGTAGGCATTCGATGAATTCTCACTGCGTGTTCCCTGGTGATTGAAGGGGGGTGTGTGGCTCAGTTGGATAGTCGCCGTAGTATTACGTCCGAAAGGTCGCGGGGTCGATTCAGACCCGAATCACCACGCATTGACCTTGAACAAGTCTTTCAATCACAATTGCTTCGGCGTTTTAACTCCAAAACACCGCTGTAGTAGTCGGGACCGCTTCCTTTGAGTAAGAAACTTGAAGGGGCGGTACAAAACATGTGATTACGTAAATATATCTCACTCGGCGTCGGCGCTGTATAGTCTGGAACATTTATGAACAGTGTATAATGTAAAGAATAAACTCGGGATACATCTACGGTTGTTTCCTTCTTCTCCAGCCATAGCTTCACTCATTCTGGGCATCTTTCCTTCCTCCCTTCACGCTTTTTATTTCTGCAAGAGAAGAGAGACACTGGTAGATTTCAAATAAGAGGCAGACAGAGAGGTAGAGGATAACAATCGAGAAAATGATCTGTAATTAATTCCTTTAGACTTCATTTATATAGCGTTTGGAAACGTGGATGTCAGGGTGTCTTAGGGTCATTTCACTACCGATTGTTTTCGGAACCGATCATAATAATTATAAAATTAGTTGGTCATGTTTCAAAGGTGTTTATGAGACCAACCAACCACATGACTGATTATGATGGTAAAAATTGGAAAGCGAGAGGGAATGTTATACAGGGAATGTGGCTCCACACGAAAAGGCGCTGATGTGCAAAACAAGAGTTTTACCGGTTTGTTCGATAACAACAAGAAGTAGGCCTACCAGTTTCATCGAGTGAATGGATTAAATGATTAGCAACAGTGAATAGTAGCAAGTAAATGTTTGTAATGAAGAGTAAGTGTAATAGAAGCTAATAGCGACAAAGAACAGTGGCATTGAACAGTTGAAAAGAATATTAGGGTAATAGCAATGAATTGCAGTATATAATTATTAGTTTTAATGGTCAGTGGTAATGAGTGGTAGCAATCAAGGGGGCAGATAGGAGAGGGGTATTTGGGGTGTTTGAAAATAACCGAACTGAAAGAAGTCAACCATACATTTATACCCTACCAGAGTATAGGCTTCATGGTGGTTGTGATGGCTATCTTTGATCTCATCAAACACCTTTAAAACACTGACACAATCTCTTCATAATTAATTCTACAACAAAGTAAGATCGTAATAGTAAGCAGGCGTGTATGAAATTAGGTATAAAATTGTCAGACTAATTACTAAAGGTAACACTTTGTAAAATGGGTTTATATTTGTTATTGAAAAGTTTTTTGATATAACTAAGTAATGCATGTTTCATATTTTTTAAAAATTCTTTATCATTTGGCTCACATAGGGCCTATGGAAACTGAAAAGTGTATTGCACTTAGTCAACTTGCTACCTTTGTGGAAATTACGTTTATGGATGTTTTGTTGCTTGCTGAGGTTTGTTTTTGAACATGTTATAAAAGAGTATAGGTTGAATAGTGACTTGATAATTAATTTGTAACACTGTCAGTATGGGTTTACAGTGTAGTTCTTGTTGTGAAAAGTATTGTGTATGATACTTGCTATAATGACTCTATTTGTTAAAAAAAAGCTTAAATATGCCTTTGTTGTCACAAGCTGTCGTTAAACTGAAGAAACACACACACATAGCTGTCGTGAATGTTGCTGAATTCTATTAATATTTGTTCTTGCATATTGAATTGTCGTCAACGACCTGTGATGTCATTGGACGACGTTAAATCGATGATTAATAATAAAGGGCCACAATATATAAGGTGCTGCAGAGCTAAAATACGTTTTACCAATAATAGCCCGGACGGCCTCTGTTGTCATAAGCTGTCGTCAAACTGCTGAAACGCAAGATGCTAATTTATAGCGCCTCTCTGTTCAACCAAGAACATAATTCATAGTTTTATTTTCTTGTAATCAGACCAACGAACCACGAACGATAAAAGATGCTATATCGTGGGGCGCGGTAGTGTAGTGGTGAAGGTCGTCGCCTTGCAACCGAAGGGTTGCGGGTTCGAATCCCACCCGCCGCGTAAGGACCTTGAGCAAGTCCTTCACTCACAATTGCTCGTGGCGCTTCTTCGTGTAAACTCCGACACACCTCCGGGCTGTAGTCGGGACCGCTTCTGAGTAGTAGGAGACTGGAAGGGGCGGTATAGAAATGTGTGAATAAATAAAATAAAAAATAAGCTTACTACAAAAACAAAAGAACCAGCCAAAACCGGTTTTCTGAAGCTGTAATGCGAAATGCATTTATTGTCTGTTGTATGTCTTCTCTGGTGCTGCATCAACGTTTATCGTAAACTTTCCTAAGGGCAGAAGAAGTCTCTTGTGCCTGTATAATCTTATACACTGTACAATACAGTTAAATGAGTGGACTTCTGAATTATATTCGTTTATACCTATTTTCTATGCCTCCGAATTGAGTTAACTAAGGGATTAACAGACATAACATTTAATGCGAATGTTAAGTCTATCTTTTCTATTCAGCGCCGAAAGAAAATTCTCATTGGTCGTGGAAACTCTTAGCCAACCTGATTGTTTATCTTCAGTAGGCCTAACACTGGAATTGGTTGTGTTTTCAATCGAGGATGACCTGTGTAGTGTGTAGGCCTCATAGTGGTAGATAAAATATTCCAGGATGTAGTAGGTTTTGGAACGTGAACATAAACTTTTACACTGTTAAATAATTATTATTACACTATTATTAGCAGTCCACATATTAGTGTTTAGGTTAAAGTTTAAATAATACTACGACTTTAGCCAACAAAACAAGGATGTTGCCCCGTGTGTATGTGTGTGTGTGACCTCATACATTGCCTCTCCTCTGGCGCAGCCATCGCTCTAAGCTCTACGGTATTCCTGACCCAGAAGCTGCAGGATCTCCTCCAGCCCCTTCCTCCTCGCTACCTCCTCCGGACTCGATCCGCTGTTGTCCCTCAGCTGCTTGTCCGCCCCTCGCTGCAGCAGCATCTTCGCCACCTCCGTCCGACCGAACGCCACGGCCGACAGCAGCGCCGTCGACCCGTCGTTATCCTTTACGTTGACGTCGGAATCGTAGTCCAGCAGGGCGTCCACGATGTCGACGTGGCCGAGGGCGGCCGAGGCCCTTAACGGCGACACCCCGTCGTTATCCCGGATGTTCGGATCGGCCTCGTTCTCCAGAAGCTTGTAGACGATCTCCAGGTGACCGCCGCACGTGGCCGCCTTCAGGGCAGTCGTACCGTCGTTATCCTTCGCGTTGACCGCCGCCCCGCTGTCCAGCAGCGCCTCCACGATGTCCGAGTGACCCTTGGCAGCCGCGGCTCGCAGTGCCGTAACACCCGAGTTGTCCTTGGCATTGCAGTCGGCCTCGCGGTGGATCAGCTCGACCACCGTCTCTGTGTGTCCGTTATTGGCCGCTGCCATCAGCGCAGTCGTTCCAGCGTTGTCCCTGGCGTATACGTCTGCCTTCCGGTCGAGCAGGAGGGCAACGATTGCGTCATGGCCGTTCCCTGCAGCCGCCTGGAGAGAACCGACCCCGTCGTTATTCCTGAGGTTGACGTCGGCTCCCTGGTCAACGAGGAGCCGAACCGTCTGCTCGTGGCCATTTGTGGCTGCCGCCCAGAGGGGACTGCTACCGTCGTTGTCGTTGATTGCTGCACTGGCTCCCAGCTCCAGGAGCATCTTGACGGTGTCCAGGTGGCCGTTACAGGCTGCGACCCAGATGGGGGTTCGGCCGTCGTTGCTCTGGATGTCGACCCGGGCCGAGTGCGACCGGAGGAGACGGACGATCGAGTCGTGTCCTTTCTTGGCGGCTGCCTTCAGTGGAGTGGAGCCGTCGTTGTCCCGGCAGTTGACGTCGGCATCTTTCCCCAGCAGCATCTCGACGATCGTTTCATGTCCGTTGCTGGCCGCCGTCCAGAGAGCGGTCTCGCCGTCGTTGTCCCTCGCATTCACCTCCGCCCCGTGCTCGATCAGGTCGGCCACAATCCCTGCATAACCCTCGGAGGCTGCCTCGCATAGAGGAGCGCTACCGTCGTTGTGACGGGCGTTCGTGTTGGCGCCGCTCTGCAGGAGGACCTGAACGACGTCGCCGTGACCGTTGAAGGTGGCCGCAAGTAGTGGCGAGGCTCCGTCATCGTCTGCAGCGTTTACATTAGCCGATTTCCGCAGCAGAGCCTCGACCACTTCAAGTCTTCCCTCATAGGCAGCCGTTCGAAGGGGAGTGGCCCCGTTGATTGCCTTGACGTTGACGCAGGCGCCATACTCCAACAACACCTCTGTCATCTCCGTGTAGCCCTTGTAGGCAGCCGTCCAGAGGGAGGTGCTGCCGAGGTTGTCCTTAGCGTCCACGGCCGCCTTCTGCTCGAGCAGGAGTCTGGCCACGTCGGCGTGATTGCTGTAGGCAGCAGCCAAGAGAGGAGTAGCCCCATCGTTGTCTCTGGCATTGACGTCTGCGTCGCTCTTGAGCAGCTGCCGTACGCAGTGCAGATGCCCGGCATAGGATGCGGCCAAGAGCGGAGTGGCACCACCGTTGTCTCGCTCGTTCACCGTTGCACCACTCTGAATCAGCAGATCCACAAGTTTATCGCTTCCTTTGAACGCAGCCGCAAGAAGCGGAAACGAGCCGTCGTTCTGTTTTGCGTTCACCTTGGCTCCCTTATCTATGAGTAACTTCGCAATGTCCGCATTCCCTTCGTGCGCTGCTGCCCAGAGCGCGGTGCTCCCGGCGTGGTTGGCTGCATTGACGTCGGCGCCATGTTCGATGAGTTCACGAGCAGTACCCATCATTCCGGCGAGCGTAGCGACGCGCAATGGAGTTTCACCATCGTTGTCAGCTGCATTTACATCGACATGATGATCCAAGAGATGGGAGGCCATGACGGCATGGCCCTCGAAGACTGCGGCCAGGAGAGGAGTTCTCCCTTGATTGCAGCGGGCGTTAACGCTGGCCTGGTTCTCCATCAGCACCTCCATCACCTGTACGTGTCCGCCGTAGATGGAGGCAAGGATTGGGGTCACTCCATCGTTGTCGCGTGCGCTGATGTCAGCTCCGTGCTCCAGCAGGACCCGAACGAGATCCGCGTAACCTCCGGCGACTGCAGCGAGGAATGCCGTTCGATTGTCCTGGCTATCTTTGGCATTGATAAAGGCACCGTGCTTCAGCAAGAGCGTGGCAATCTCCGTGTGTCCTTTCAGGGCCGCTGCCACCAGCGGTGTCCTGACTGGACCGCTTCCAACCTTCGGATTCACGTCCGCCCCGTTTTCCAACAGAAGTTTTGCCAGTTCCCTGTGACCACTAAAGGCAGCCTGACGCAATGGGGTCGACCCAGAATGATCGCAGGCATTGACCGTCGCTCCTTTGTTCAGCAGCGCTCTCGCCACGTCAAGATGACCTCTGAAGGAGGCGGCGTGTAAGGCGGTCCTACCGTCGTTGAGCGTTGCGTTCACCTGAGTATGGTGCTCCAGTAGAATTCGGACGATCTCCAGGTGTCCCTCGTAGGCAGCTGTCCACAGAGGAGTCCTCCCGTCCGTGTGCTTCACATTGATATCCGATCCATACTCGATCAACGCGATCACGCTCTGCCGCTCGCCACGCTTTGTTGCGGCCAGCAGAGGGTTACGCACCGGGTTTGCGGTGGCTCCCCGTTCCAGCAAGTACCGCACGGCATCTTCGAAGCCCTTGTAGGCAGCCTGTCTCAGCGGAGTGATACCCTCATTGTCCGATGCATTGATATTTGCTCCGCATTTGAGCAGCTCCTTCATGACGGTAACGTCCCCGCGATGAGCAGCGACAAGCAACGGGGATCGTCCGTTGTTATCGCACAAGTCAGCCTTTGCTCCGAGGTGGAGCAGTTCATGTGCCACGTCCGTTCGCCTCTTGTTAACGGCCGCCCAGAGAGGAGTAGCTCCCTCGTGGTCTCTGGTGTTGAGCGCCGCCCCATGACGAACCAGGACACGTACAGCCTCCAGGTGACCGGCGCAGGCGGCCTGCCAGAGGGGCGTGCGTTCGTCGCTGTCCCTGGCATCGATGTAGACGTCCTCGTGTCGTAGGATGAGCTCCAGCGTCTTGGCGTCTCCCTTGGCTGCAAGCAGGTGAAGGGCAGTCACGTCCCGGTTGTCGAAGGCGTTCAGATCGACCCCTGGCGTTTCCACCAACAGCTCCACGAGTTCCCGGTTCCCACGTCTGGCGGCCGAGAGGAGCGGCGTTTCCCCGAGGTAGTTGATAAGCCTCGGATTGGTCCCGCTCTGCACCAACAGGCGGGCGACCGCTGAGCTTTTGGTGACGTGCAGCGGGGTCTGGCACCTGTCGTCCTGAACGTTTACGTCGGCTCCCTTTCGGATCAGGACCTCGGCCGCCTTCGGGTCTCGGACGCAGTGCAGCAGGGTCTGCCCGTTGTTCCGTTCGGAGACGCGTGTGTTCGGGTTGAGCAGGCCCTGGTTGAGGAGGTCGAGGAGGCGCCGAAGGTCGTCGGGCGAGACGCAGTCCGGAGTGAGGGCAGACAGGAGGGAACTGAAACCGTTGCTCAGCTCCGTTGAGACGAAGATGTCGTCGTCCACAACCGGCTCCATATCGATCCGTATACCTCGGCTAATGTGACTGCGAGACGCTGATCCTTATGATGGAAGTTAGATTCTGTAACATTAAATAGGTCTACTGTAATGTAACTTACTGTAATGTAACTGCATTGTATTGTATTCATGGATTTATATAGAGCATCACTTTTCGATTACATTTTCTAAAATAATGTTGTAGGCCATAATTATGTTACTTTAGACCCAGGGGCGTATTTAGGGGGGGGGTTTACAGGTTCAAACCCCCCTCCCAGAAATTATTTTTGCCCATGTATTTTTTAATGTTGTGTAGGTAAAACCCCCCTCGAAATCCTAAACCTAATTAACGCTAACGCTATCCCTAGGTCTTCTAACCCTAACGTAAAAACCCGAGAAAATCCGTAAAATTGTGATGACTGACTAAAAAAAGTCATTAGCTTTTTTGGCGACTTGCAAAGCGTAACTTTCGAGATATAGGGCAAATGACTTAAAAGTCATCAAAAGTTGGCAACGTGCAGAGCAAAAATGTCTTAACCCCCCCCCAAATCAGTTTCTGGCTACGCCTCTATTTAGACCTGATAAACATGCGTACTGTGATCGCGTAGGCTAGTTAAAAGAAGTTAAAAGAAACATCAGTGTCAATCAAATCAAGTCAGCGTTTTATTACAATATTACAATGCTTGTCAATTTAAATCAGTGATCTTAAGATTTTTGTATCAATAAATCTATCAGTTTACATTTTTTATAGCGCCCTTTCAAGATCTTCACTCAGAGGCGCTCCCGACTCAGGCCAAGTGTCTATGGTTAAATGACTGGTTGTAATGTTCTGCTTCCCGACTGACAGATATAACACACCTTTATTACAGCTAATATGCCTACACAATAAACGTAAAGGAAAATTAATTGTATTGAGTTTATCTACAAATGTTACAGTTCTACTGTAGAGTAACTTTCCTTTGATCTCTGACACCATAATGACTAGAGATGAATAAACTGAAACACGCTTAGTCACTTTTATACCCAACGGCAACGGCCTCTGTTGTCATAAGCTGTCGTTAAACTGATGAAACTAGGGCCTACTACTATGGAACACTTCAATAGGTCCATCACCATTTATTTCCTGAACATTATATCTATTTCACACCACAATTATATATACACACACATTATATATATTTGCAAAACTAAAATCTCTATAAACAACTCTAAGTTGAATTACACTTAACCAATTTTTTGCACCGACGACAACGGCCTCTGTTGTCGTAAGCTGTCGTTAAATTGAAGAAACCACAAATCTCTGTAACCTTAGCTTGCCACAAAATGTAGGCCTAATACTTAGACATCTTCAGAACATTTTAAACCCATAGAACGGCGAATACCATACCACATAACGCAGAGACTTCGACGAAGAAAAGGAGTCACCGGCGAATCACAGAATATATAACTCTTGACTTAGAGCCCAACTTGTACCTGCCCTGACAGGCTGCTTAAGATCGAGATAAGATGTGGCGTACATGACCACTTGTTCTCTTAAGCTCCGTATCTGATAGAGTATTAATCTTGCAATAGTTGCTATCTCCAAACAGGTGGGGATGTATTCTACCGATCGCGGTTTTGTAAAGACGTTCGACTTGTCAGCAGTGTCTTCTACAGTCAGAGGCTTAGCCAGGAACTTATTTCGGGGGGTTCAGAAATGTTTCCTTTGCAAGTCGCCAAAAAAGCTGATGACCTTTTTTTCTTAGTCATTCGCCCCAAATCTCTCGAAAGTTATGCTTTGCAAGTCACCGAAAAAGCTGATGACCTTTTTTTACCACAATTCCAAAGATTTCGGGTCTCTTTCTCGGGTTTTTGGGTTGGGTTAGGGTTAGCAGGGTTAGGGTTAGGGTTAGTTAAGGTTACGGTTAGGGGGGGTACCTACAAACAAATTAAAAAATATATGGACAAAAATCATTTGGGGTTTAAGCCCGTAAACCCCCTAAATACGCCCCTGTCTACAATACTTGATGCACGTACATGTAGATAGATCAGCTGTGTGGTTACATGAGAGGTCTGTAGTAAGCTTACTTTGTGCAGTATCTATAGGTCGATGCTCGAGTTGATAGATGTTGTACCTACGGTGTTTTCTGCGTGGCATACACAGGTGTTATCTTATACCACCGCGTCGTAACATCCACCCGAGAAAGTAGATTATTCAGATCTACCACCGTTAATTAATAATACAGTTATCGAAGAAATTGATAAACCGTGCAATTGTCACTTAAATGATGTTCTTATCACTTAATTTATAACATCTGTCTGCTGCTTAGAGAATGAAGTATCAAAACTAGATCGCGATAGTGCTACTAAGTTTTGTTCGTTGCAGTAAAACTGAGGAGTAGGCCTATATAATACCCGCTCATCCGTTCCGTACTCTACTCGCTTTCTCTATGGTCAATGTCAGAAAGTGATGGTATCGCCATTTAAGTGACAATTAATCAATTCGTTATTAATGCATATTACATAGCCAGTCAGTGCTTAAAGTGGTCTGGGGAACAGTGGGAACTCCAAGGGTTTGATTTGTATGTGTCACGTGGTTGTTTCTGCTTTGAGTAGTGGAAACTCAAAGACAGAATTTCGAGAGCAGTGGGAACGCCGTTCCCACTTAACTTTAAACCCTGCATAATTTTATAGCCCCATTAGACCGACGTCTTACAGTACTTTCTGCGTTGGTTCTCTGCTCCCTTGAGACGGATCGTACTTCTAATGACGCCATCCTTTTCGATGCTCTGCCATACCCTTCAAAAGTCCTCTGTGGGATGGCTGGTTGGTTGGCGGGCCAAGGCGTTATACTTTGGAGGACGCATGTTAACAAATTACAACGTTAGAGATGCATGTTAACAAATCACAACAGTTTTAGGGAGAGGCTAACGAGATCTGATGTCTTCTTCATCTCTCTCTTATTAAGGTCCAATCGCAGCTGGTCAGCTGATAAGCTATCTGTCAAATGTTCTCAGCTGGGACAAGTGCATGGAGCGAACAAAGTTTCTCAAGATAAGACGAAGCTGTCACGATAAGAGCAGCGGCTCAAAGCAGACAAAGGCAGGCGGTCAAGAGGAACACTCCGCGCGACACATTGCAATAGTGTGTCTAGTAATTAATCAACAGTTGCACACCCGATATTTTGTCTATAATTATTATTTATATACTCTGACATTGAGCGAAATACACTAAACCAACTATTCTTTGCACCGACAGCAACGGCCTCTGTTGTCATAAGCTGTCGTTAAACTTAAGAAACTAAGTTGCTAACACGAAGCATTGAGCTCCCATGGTTGTAATAAACCCGAGCAAGTTTTTGTCTCCGACGGTAAAGGCCATTGATGTCATAAACCGTCGTTAAACAAACATTCTCAAGGTTGCTAACACGTTAAAGGTAAAGCATTGCCAGCAAAATTATTAAATTGAAAGCTATTAAAGTTAAAGTTAAAATACGACTGACCAATTTTTTGCACCGACGACAACGACCTCTGTTGTCATAGACGCCGTTAAACTGATAGAAACAATTGCCAACATAATGCTAATTGATTGTAATCGTATGATACAGTCTTACACCCTTCAGCCCCAAACATGTGAAGTCCGGGAAACAAGAGTTTTTCCTGAAGCGTCCTGTTAGAGTTTGTTCTAACTCGCAGGGACACAGAAATTATATGTGCGTATTTCTGCACCTCCTCTTACAGTCCACTGCTAGTCAGAGGCGCTCCCGACTACATCGCACTTGTGTGTCGGAGTTTACATGCCGAAGCGCCTTGAGCAACTGCGAGTGAAGGACTTGCCCAAGGTCCCTGCACAGAGGCTCGGGTCTGAATGGAACCCGCGACCCTCTGGAAGCAAGGTGACGACTATCGCACTTACTCCAGCGCCAACACGCCTAGATTAATGTACAGTAATAACTTGAGAAGTGCCTGAGATGAAATGCTGTTCGCACAGATAGCTAACATTTCACATATAATAACAATATGTGGGTCGCGGTAGTGTAATGGTGAGGGTCGCCGCCTTGCAACCGAAAGGTAGTAGGTTCGAATCCCACCGGCCGCGTAAGGACCTTGAGCAAGTTCTTCACTCGCAATTGCTCGTTGCGTTTCGGCGTATAAACTCCGACACACCTCCGGGCTGTAGTCGGGACCGCCTCTGAGTAGTAGGAGACTTGAAGGGGTGGTATAGAAACGTGTGAATAAATAAATAAACAAATAAATAAATAATCAACTTGGCTCAGCCGACCATGCATATACAGCAGTTGATCTACACTGAATAGCTGAACTCCTGGTTTTCGTCCCTAAACCCGGGGTCCACAAACCAACGCCACTCGCTGTGTTAGAGACTGCTCGTGTTATTTCTATCTTATGTTGTACCGGCTCGAAGAAAATCGTTTCAGATTAGAAGGCATTTCGGTGCCACCGCGTGGGTCCTTTTGCTTGCAAGAACCGATTAAATAGTTAATTAATTAATATTTTAATTAATTCGTTAACTTAATAAATGCGTTAGTTAATTATTCAAGTGGTTGTTTAATTAATTTCTAAATGAATAAACGCGTTAAATGATTATTAAAGCGTTTATTTCGTTAATTCGTCAATGTCGACTTAAAATAAAATTATACATCTACTCAACTACTCAAAGACATCTTTGAACATAACCTCAAATACGCAATGCTTTTGCATTCGACAGCTGATGGACGACCTCAAAGTAATCCTACATAATATAATAGTGGGGCATGCAGTACACAATGTTCTTAAGGATTCAATGAGCCAGTTTTGTAGCATTACTGCCTCTGAGTAGTAGTGGACTTGAAGGGGCGTGTAAAAAATGCGCAAATAAATGAATAAATGAAGTAATGTCGTTGTGCTTCCAGCTTCTTTTAATCATAATCGGGTAATCTGTAGGCCTAACTCAGAATTAAGTAATCTGTCTAACACAATTAGGTTACTTGCCAATCATAATTAGGTAACTAAGTCACTTGTCAACCAAAACTAGGTCACCTGTAAATCCCAATTAAGTCACACGCCAATCATAATTTGATCGCCTGTCAATCGTAATTAGGTCACCTATCACAATATGCCGTAAACTGACGTTATAATCAACAGATCATTTCATCGTCAAATTTAACGTGTGACAAGACTCATAACCTGTGAAAAAATGATTGACGTGCGTTCAAATGTATACTTTTGAGTACAAAATAATGAGGAATGTAACTTCCCATCTGACCACTGACCGCGGTAGTGTAGTGGTAAAGGTCGCCGCCTCGCAACCGAAAGGTTTTGGGTTCGAATCCCACCCACCGCATAAGGACCTTTAGCAATTCCTTCACTCACAATTGCTGAAGCGCTTCGGCGTGTAAAACTCCGACACACCCTCGGGCTGTAG
>JAQFXW010000279.1:0-20713 GCA_034693945.1 Dendrobaena attemsi | reverse complement strand
AACTGCACTCTGATTTATAATTGTTTCACTGTTAACCTTCAGTGGAGACCAGTGGTTTTATATGAGAAACTATATATTTTTTTTAAAGTTCCATAACATTTTCTATACAAAGAATCATTATAGTTTTGCATGATCTAATTTCATATAGGCCTATATAATATATATATATATATTTACAATCCAATCCCGTAAATATATATATATATATATTTATATATTTATTTATTTATTTATATATTGTATTGGATTGGTAGTATTTACGCCCCCCCTAACCAGAAATCCTGGATCCGCCTCTGTCTATAGGCCTAAATGGAATTTTGGTGGCCTTAACTTTGGGCGGAATCGCAGGACCTATACGGTCACCTGCGCGCACGCGTATAGGCCTATAATACGTGCATGTGCTATAGTGACGGCCCTAGCTGCAGAGTCTGGGACCTTTCGAAGAAGTAAAACGTCATAATATTGCCTACCACGTCAATTTATTAATGATTAGTCCAAAGATCTGGCACGAATTGTACTTATGGCAATATTGCTTTTGTTTTTCTGTTACAACAGACACGTACGATACGGTATAGGCCTACGTTGAAACAACAGCTATAGCAGCTGTTTAAATAAAACTAAAATTCCGAAGTCAAGCCATGCATTAACAAAACTGTAAAGCGTCAACAAGAATTATAAAAACAACAACAACGCTCTCCAAAATCATAATAGGCCTAGTCTATTAGGCCTATTTTCCACTGACAGTATGAAACGGAACGAATTAAAGTTCATTTCAGTCAGAGAAGTTCCCGCATTGATTAACGCCGCAGTCGTATAGGACTTTAATTCATCAAACGCGAATAATGTAGCCTGTATACCTGATTGCAAACGACTAAAACGACAACAGAAATCGATCTAGACGCCTATAATGACGTCAAAGGCGCCTAAAATCGACTGATAGGCGGTATTATACACTGTATACATCGATCGGCTGTTTAGCTTTAGTCAAAGATAGTAGAGTCGACTCTACTATTATCGTTGGCTTAATTACGATGTTGTTTAAAACCGAAAATGTTTTTCCCGACTTCAACGGCCTCTGTTGTCAAATTTAAGTTGTCTTTAAGCTGAAGAAACAAACACACACTCAATTTATTAAACATCAGCCACCAATCACAAAAGCCTTGTCAAAAGAAAGACACAATCTGGCCTATCGACGATCTCCATTAATATGCTAAATGATAAACAAGTGAAACTGAAAGTTTTATAAATAACTTTATATATAAGAACAAATATTTTCTAAATGATAGGCCTACACTGCAGGCTATACAACTATATTATACAGCGTACTTAATGCTACCCGGCCATTCAGGGGCTTCTAACCCTATACCAAGCGGGCGCAAGTGCGCCCAGTTGAAAACAGGGGAACATTCTATAATGTATAATTTTCAGAAATATGGGGGAAGACTGTTCACAGGGGATGGAAGAATATTTTTGATGGGGGAAAATGGAAAGTCGTGAGTTTTTGAGCCCGGCTGCTTGGGGGAGGGGAATAGAAGCATCTGACCAGCCTAGTCAAAAGTGGAAACTGTAACCTGATTCCAGCCAGTGGCGCCTGCAGAATTGAATTTTGTGCATACAAACTGAACAAGAAGCATGAAATGACACGTTGGGTCTGGGCTCTGGGATGAAAATTGAAGTTCTTGTACCCACTGTACCCTAATATTACAAGCCAAGTACAATAGTACACAAACTTTCATTTTCAGCTGATGTGATTAGAGAAAAGGAGAAGCCACAGACATAATTATAGTGAATAGAATTATGTTCACATTTGAATGTAAATCATTCTTCACAGGCAGGCATTAAAGGAGACCTTGAAGGAGATTTCTTTTTTTCTTCCCAGGTTGAAGAAGATATCTTATGCTTATCCAAGGTTCAAGTTGGAGAAATGGCTGGCAATTACTGGATGTATTAGGTGGAATGACAACAACACAGGTCCACTTAAATTGCTTGTCTAGGATCTTGCAGTCCGCAGCACGCTTGGTTAGTGGTATCTCGCAGCTTGATCATATCTCAGCTTTCATGGGAGATGATTTCCATTGGCTCCCTCTGCAGCAGCACATTCTTTTTATAGTCTCATCTATTACCTGGCGTTGCGTCTTCTCAAGCTCCATCCTATTTACTTCACTCTGGTCTGTTCTATAGCTGGCTAAAAACTGTTCTTTTTGACCGTACTGGAGTCGGGAGCACCTCTGAGTAGTCCCACTTGAAGAGGTGCTATATAAATTCTCGAATGAATGAATGAATAAATGAATGAATATTTATGTGAGCTCTGCTTCCCTGGATCATCACATTGTTTACCCTCGACTACACGTGGTGACTTTCTTGTTCCCTTCTCACATACTGCAACTATGCAGCAAAGATCTTTTTCAGTTGTGAACCCACCGCTTGGAATGACCTCCCACTTGCCCTTTGCTTGCTCTCCCGTGATTCATTGACTTCATTCCATCACCTCCTTCAAACTTTTCCTTTTGACCAGGACTGGGTCTGGAGTGCCTCTGAGTAGAGATCTTGATTCATGAAGTTGAGCTATACAAATTACTTTGATTGATTGATTGAACACTTGTAAGAGCATTAGGGGTTACACAGAGACCATCTGGCGATACTAGAAATGCAGGCAACTACAATAAATTGAGTGAGTTAGACAGTTGAAGGTACTCTCAACTTGATTTACTATGTAGTTTGTCTAAGTAGCCCATACTCACATAATGTTTTTGTCAGTATGTCATATGAGAGTAAGTGAGGCTTAATGAGTCCACACAGTAACTCTTTCAAATGCCAAAACAATTCGGCAATGGCCGCCACTTCTGTCAAAACCCTACAAAACTCACTCTGTGTTGATCTCCACATCCTTATAAATATTCATCAATGTCAGACTACATGAGGAATCGAATGCCATCGCTGAAAGTTAAAACGTAACTAAGTCTTCAGTCATTTCAGTGCACAGAAGCTCCTTAAAGCTGTAGCCACTTACACAGACAATGTATGAGATCAGTAGGCAAGAAGCAGTCTTGAAGTAGACATAATGTTTTCGTGACAGTGTTCGTCCACAAGACTTGCAAGCTTTCCAGTTCCAATGCAACATCTTGTATTGAAGCAAACTGTAAGATTGTTTAAATCTTGTCCATTACTGGAGCCAACATTGTGAGGTAGTTGATGTCAAACTTGATTTTGCTATGAGGTGATACAAGAAAGGATTGCACAGATTAATTTTAAAGTGTTCAAACTGTTTATCTATACTTTGTAATTGTGCATCGAGGCGCACAGGGGATCACAAGGCTGTCGTAGTGAAAGGATTAATTGATGGAGATCCTTATCAAACCAGTGCCTCTTTTCTCAATTGTAGACTTTCATTTGTTCTCTTTTTCACGATTCGAGTAATTTCCCTGGATGCTGGTTGTCTCATTTGCAAGCACAAACACGTGTCATTAAGTTGATCTACTGTAGCAATGATGTTTCAGGCAACTGCTTAGACAACCAGATCCAGGTGCGGTAGTGTAGTGGTGAAGGTTGCCGCCTTGCAACCGAAAAGTAGCAGGTTCGAATCCCACCCGCTGCGTAAGGGCCTTGAGCAAGTTCCTCACTCACAATTGCTCATTGCGCTTTGGCGTGTAAACTCTGACACACCTCCATGCTGTAGTCTAGACCGCCTCTTGAAGGAGCGGTATAGAAATGTGTGAATAAATAAATAATAAATAGGGATCCCCAACTGTTGCCTTGTATGATATTAGATGTGTTTTGGGTTCAGCGGTTCATAGTAGGAGACTTGTGGTTTTTGAGAAATGATTATCTGCACCATCATTCTGACCACATGAATAGAACAATAATGATGGTAAGTTAGTGCATCAATGCTTTCCACGAGACATTTGCTCTGTATTGTAAGAATTCGATTACAGTTAACCTTGCAAGGCAAATGTTTTTTTTTATATCCCTGGACTTTCTTAAAAGTTATCTTTGAGATTATTTCTACCTCAGAAAAACTAATAAAATTATGACAGTACTAATAATACAGATGGACTAATAACGAATGTTTATGGCCGTAAGAATAATAAATATATAATGAAAAAGTAATAATGTACCTTTATGAGCATAGCAATAATGAAAGGGCAGCAATGATCCTTTATGGCTTGCTGTTTTTGCTGATGGTTATATTGGGACCTGACCTTGTTTTGCTTTTCCCATTGGCCAAATATACAGAACAATGTGATCGATTTTTCGTAGCCAAGTTAAAGATCAGTCATCCTTGTTTGTGGTTAGATAACTTAGATCATAGTTTTTACTATGCGTAAGTGTTTAATGTTTATCAAACAAACAATTTACCAGTGTGCTACAGCTACTTGAGCATTTCAGGTCATCGTGAGCTTGCTAATGTTTTGCCTGTGGATCGGCTTTGGGAAAGGTCGTTCTGATTGGTCTTTTGTGTGTGCGTGTGTGTGTGTGTATGCTGACACTTTGTTAGGAAAACGAATCTTGACAACTTGTCAATAATTCAGCTCTCCTGATAAGTCTTACTCTTGAGAGTAAGCGATCCGGCTTAGACAGACCGGTGTTGAAAGACAGACGGTTGCAACAAAAAGCAGACTCAGAGAATCTTGAATGGTCTTTTAGGGAACAGTCTTCCAGCTGCAGTTGGTCAATATATACATCTATTGTATAGGTTGAATCAAAATTAAACACTCATCTCTTCTCATTGTACTATGACTAGGAATGCAGCAAGACCTATCTCAAGTGTTAAAGTGAGCAACACATGCTTAGTTCTATTGTACTATAATTATTGTACTACTGCTCACTAAACTGGCCCAGTTAGCTACATCGGTAAGCGTGTTGACCGCGGAAGTCTGTGGTTACGGACACCGCGGTTCAAGCCCCGGTGCTGGCGGACATTCAGAGAGTTAAATCTCGAGCTAGCAGGAATGGGACGAAAGGCATTTGAACGTACACATTGTTTCCATTGAGTCGTTTCGCCTTCATGTCTATTTTTCCTGCAACAGTGTATTAGTGTGTCCTTGAACTTTGCGTCCATCATCACTTATAGGATTATCGAACTTACTGTCCTATATGCTTGTCATAAATACTAAGTCTTTGCCAAACTCTATTGTAATTATAATTATTTTGAATGCAACTACATCTGTCAGATGTTGATGGGACTCCATTGGTTGACCTTGTGCGTATGTTGACGGGACTCCATTGGTTGACCTTGTGTGTCTGTGAGGAACGACCGTTGGTGACTACCAGCTCAGCTGTGCTCTGTTTTGCAAAAAACTGAAATTTTATTTTTACCCAGTGTCATTTAACATCACTATAGGCCAGTACACTTAGTACAGAAAGCACCTCTTGGAGATCTTGAATGGGCGCTATATGAATTTATGTGAATAACGAATACACATAGTCACTCTGCTGCTGAGGGGCTGACCGGCAAGCAGTGTTTTTTAAATCTGTGCTGATATTTTGTGGCTGCTGCTGCTTGACCTCCTGACCTTTAGGTCCGATCATCCCTCTGATGGCTTTAGTAAATCACAAAACTCTCGGAGACTTAATCTGCTTAAGGTGTTTATGTCCAGCCGGTGATGTACGGATTGTGCTGGGTATGCCACGGTCTTTAGGGTGGGCCATTCATTAGCGTTTCACCTGCCTCCGCAGAAGATGAAGAAGGTGCAGGTTCCCAGACGTACTACTGGTCCCGTTTTTTAGACGGCCATCGGAGTCTGAGAACTTGTCTCTAGGTCGACATGATCCGATTGCTTTATATGTCTCTGATGCTCTGCCAATAATCTCCTCTAAATGTTGTTGTTTGGCTGCAAGGACTAAAGGAGCATCTTCGGGCGTGGATGGAATTCATTCATTCTTCTTGAAAATTTATATAGCGCTCTTCAAGAAACCTACTCAAAGGCGCTCTCAGTCCAACCACAGCCAAGTAAGTGAGATTTAAGCAACCTGTAAAATGTAGACAAGTTGGTTTGAGGGAGTGGGCACGTAGCTATTGGATTCCCATTCCAGGAATGTATCTTTGCTGATGGAGACGGCATCAAATGTTTTCTTGGAAACTTATTGGGTAATGTGTTCGCCGATTGGCATGCAGTCCCGTGTTTCTTGATTTCATTTAAATTCTTGACTTTTACTGAGGTTTGTCGAACGTACTTGATCAGCTTTTAAACGAGTGGGCACCTCTGTTGCAGTGAAAGCTGTTATTTCATTGTAACACTGTTATTGCTGTTACATTTTGTTTGGTAAAATCTGTAAAAAATAAGTCTGTAGCAAACATGCCCTGTTGCTAACTTCTTCCAAAGGCGCAGCATCTCAGAGAAAATGTTGGACCGAATATCCAATGAATGCAGACCATTCCAAGGGTCACAGTTCGTGCTACAAGAGCTGCTATATATATATATATATAACCAATTTTTTTACCGACGGCAACGGCTATTGTTGTCATAATCTGTCGTTAAACTGAAGAAACACACACACATATAACAACAGCATCATTGTTTCTCATGGCAGAATAAATTTCAGGTTTATTCGAAGTTAGTAACTTTCCTATTTTCTGTTGACCAACGAGAAGAGTAACTTTCCTATACTCCATAGTCCAACGTACACAAGGAAACCGCTCGTTTTCCATGTTCTGGTCCTTCAGTCGTTTAGGCTATGTTTGTAACGGTAAACACAGCGTCCAATTTCTATGGCAGTACTCTAAAGGTACATGCTTCTGCATGTATTGGATTATTGATGGGGCTGTGTTCAGGATATATCTCCACTGTGTGACAGCAGCTTCAATGCTTCATGGCAAGATTGAATAAGTCTCGTGAAACGTCAGTCAGGCAGTTTCAATATCTCTAGTGGTCTGATATTTCATATTCTGGGTTAAGTACGCTCAGTCTTTCATTCATTTGGAGATTTATATCGAGATCCTGTTCAAGTGGACTAACACTCTGACCAATACCTGATGTCGTTTGTTTGTCACACATAATATATAAATAGAATGGCAATGTTATTGCTTGAACATTATGTCACGGAGAGTTGTTTCTATGTTTGTACTTTGCTGAGAACACGATTTTATTGGTAAACACCACAATATGACTGAGATTTACTAATATTTCAAAGAGAGCAGCTGGCAGTTATAGTTCAAGAGTCCTAGAACTTGACTACTAAATATGTGACTTTGCTCTTTGTAAACTAATGAAATGTTATTCTTGATAAATTCTTAAAATCAATACTTTATACAGCATCATTGTTTTTCACAGCAGAATAAATTTCAGGTTTATTCGAAGTTAGTAACTTTCCTATTTTGAAGAATGTTATGCTTGATGATCATTGTCACAAGCAGTTGAATTGTTTATTGTAATAAGCATGCTTTATGGCTTTGTGGCATTCTATTCTGAAACTGTTTGCTAGACGTCTTTTCGTTTGACAACATTTTGTAGTATGTGTAAGTGTGGTAATTTTCCTATTAATATGACTACAAATCTTTGGAATTATTATAAAATTGATTACTGTATAGTGAATAAGATATAGTGATTGTGGTCTAATTAATATGACTACAAATCTTTGGAATTATTATAAAATTGATTAATGTACAGTGAATAAGTGTATATTTGTGATATACGGTGATAGGGGTCTAATTAATATGACTTCAAATCTTTGGAAATGTTATCAAATTGACTACTTTATATTTGTGCAATCTCATTTAATTCTGCCCTTGAAAGTGTCCTCATTTTATTGTATGGTATTCAAGTATTTATTTATATTTTATGTAGCACCTTTCATAGTATGAACGGTTCAGAGGTGCCCAAAACTACAGAGCTAGTGCTGAGTCGAAGTTGTCATGTCAAAGTGCCTCATTGGAGTGTCGAGTCTACCTCAATGTTAAGGACTCAATGTTAGGTCTTATTTTCTTCATAACAAGGTTTTATCCATTAAACTACCATAGCCTCTCATCATAGAGAAATGCTGAGTGAACGTCCCTATACACTCCCTACTCAGTGGCTTGAGGCAGATTTGAACCTGCGACCCTCCAGTTACAGGGCTCAGAACATGTCACTACAACATCACTCTCCACATTCTGCGTATGCATTGCTGCTCTTGCCGCTGCGGCTGCTGACAAGATGTCAGTACTGTTGCAGGCGCACAGGTATTACTGCATGGCTCGTTAGCTGTTTTGATCACCGGCATCGCATTTCGTTAGCGTTATGCCAGCGGATGCCATTGTTGCTTTCGCCTCCGGAGAACACAATGCAACGAGACATGCATGACTGACGGCAGCCGCAGCGTACATGACATTGGATGCTGCTGCTGCTGAGCCATCAGTCGCTTGACTGCATTGTGCCGTCCGCATTTGGCACGTACATCCCTTGCGCAAGTGATGAACATGCGCATGTCGTCGCATTGACGTGTGTCGCCGATCGCGGTCGGACTTCCTGTGCAAGGCTCAGCATTGTCACGACGACTACTCTGCGGGATTAGATGGAGAGATAATGGCCTGCTGTCTAAATATCCAGGTATCCTTGGAGTCTGGAGAATTTGACATCCTGTCCTGCTCGAACTCGGGGCTCAGTCACAATCGCTCGTTGACAGGTACATAATGTCACCGATTAATGTGTGTCTGTGTGTGGTGTGTCTGCCCTTTTCAGTGTTTGTTATCATAGGTTGTATTCATTGAATCTTTTCTTACATTAGCTGATCTCAGGTTTTCAGTCTCGGACCTACCATCAAATCATTCCTGTCTTTTTTCTATTCCTGTTGCTGTGCTCTCGTATTTGTTTCCATTCAAAACGTCATTTGTCATTCTTGCTTTTTATTATTGTTATTATGTTCTAGGAGTCCATATTATGTGACTGTGCCCATATCGATGAAAAATGAGACAATGAGAGTGTTATTAACTCTGACAGTTCTGACCCTACATAATCACTTGCATACATGTCCTTTATATTTGTGAACGACTTATTTAAAAAAAATTAGATTTTGACGAGTGCAAGGTCACTTTGAAATATGAATCTGATTTGTATGGATTTTTGGTAATTTTTAAATAGATATATTTAAGTCTGTGAATGGCAGGAAGTTATCTGGCAGTTTCCAAAATAAGTCTTTTCGAAGCTAGTGCATCCATATTATTTGGTTTGACACTGAATACTTTAAATGCCAAAGGCCAATCTCGACAGTATTCGAGCAGTATAATATAGTTTTGTTCAACACAGATATGTTTGCTCTCTCTCTACTTTTTTTTAGATCTGATTTATAATAGATGGGTACCTGTTGGTCATTGGCTGGATGGAGGCCCATCATAGGTGGAATGAGTGGGATAATCCTAGCAGGTAATTTGCCATAGACCAGATTGTGGGCTGGGCACTGGGCAGTAAACATGATTATCTTCAAAATCCTTTGAATTATGACCTTTTGTTGTCGTTGGCATATATAAGCATAGCCTGTAGTCAATATGCAGTAAAATTCTAGAGGTTTGTCGCTGCCACAGAGCATGATTTTATGTCCAGAGCAGCTCTACGTATACTTACGCAGGAGCAAGGGTGTATTTAGTGGGGGTTTTACGGGTTCAAACCCCACCCTGAAATAATTTTTGGCTATGTATTTCTAATGTAAAAGAATGTAAAGCCCTCCTTCGAAACTATTTAGAAAAATGTTTTTCATTGTGAGAAATTACAGTGTAGAGAGAAATGTCATATGCAAAACATAGAAGAAAGCGGGGAAAATTTGAAAATGTGGTGATAGACTAAAAAAGGTCATCAGAAATTCTTGGTGGAATCCCCCCCCAAATCGGTTTCTGTCTACGTCCCTGTGCAAGAGGTTAATGTGGTGCACTGTCAATCATAAGGTGTGGGTTCAAGTCACGTATGATGGGCAAAAGGAGAGAAGAAGAAGAAGAAGAAGAATGTATTGAGTTTTATTGTATTGTATTGAGATATTGGTCTTGTGAGATTGATTAACAATGCATTATAGACTAGGTCGGTTGAGCTGAGAAGTCACAAAAAGCAAACAACAAGTCTTGTTGATTTTTGGTAACATACTTTTCTTAACTAGTTTGACCATGCTGATAATGAAAATCGCAATTCTCATAATAAGCATGGTCACATTAGTCTAGAAAACATTGCTTCAAATATAAACAAACTGCAGACATAATAATTATATGAGGCCTTACAATTTAATTAACTTTTCATGGAAAAATCTTGCTTTTGTTCCATTCCTGATTTTGAGACCTTTAGGCAATAAATTTAGCCTGGCAACAGCGATTTTCCTAATCAGTAGAGTCAAAATAGTTAAGAAAGTATGTTGCCAAATGTCATCAATACCTGCCCTTTGCACGCTATTTTTAATTTGTTGTGCCTAGACTATTATTTCAGGTGCAGAAATGTACTGTTGCATTCCTAAATACCATGATTAAGGCTCATTTTTGCAGCGGCTGTTCGTTTGTTATCATAGTCATAGCAATCTGTCGTCAGCTGAGCGTTTTGTGCTGCGGTCGATGTTCTGTTTATTTGCGTTTCTCATCATTTTCATGATTCTCTGTCAATATTATTCTTGCATTGTTTTTTTCGGTCTTGTCATCTCTCGATTCCATTGTTTACCTTATCACTGTAATATGTAAATGTCATCAGCGCCATGTTTTCGCAGAGAGCTAAACCTCTGTTGTAGTCATCGATTAGGTCCAGTGTGCAGAAGTGCAGTACCCTGGAAGCAACGGAGATATCAGACGCCTTTGGTTTTATTATTTTTCGGCTCAAAATCTCTGAACAAATCTATCAATATAGCATCACCGATCAGTCACTCAGCAAAGGCTATTATATATATGGATTATGAAGCCATGCTAAGAATGGAGGTAATAATGATGATGATGATTATGATGAGTTCTCTGCCAATAATGATGATGATAATAGTAATAATAACAAAGATAATAATTTCATGATAGATCATCATTAGTTACGGTTGTGTTGTTTCATGCAATCTCAACAATTGACAATAACATGGTGTTAATGATGATTATTTTACGTTAAGGAGATTAAAAAGGAGACGAGACAGTGATGGTAATATCTTGATAGGTTGATAACACTAAAAATGTCAATGCATGATTAATATACGATTATGTAATGTTAACATGTAGGCCAATGCATGCGTGTTTACCTGCAATGTCCTACATAGTACATACACGAAAAGACGGAAGGTATATCGGGCGTTGATGTAGTATCTTTTCAAGCACACGAAATATATCTGACCAGAGTTTGATTTAATGGTATTGATTTCCTTCAATAATTTTTCTTTTGTTGGTTGGTTTGGCTGTCTCTTTGTCTTTCTGTCTCTCATTGTCTGTCTCTGGGTGTGTGTTTATGTTCGTCTGTCTCTGTCTGCTGTGGTGTTTATTCGTTTCGGGATGTTGATACAGATGTTAATCAGGGTCCCATTGATGGGTCATTTATTAATTCAGCATTGATTTGATGAAGCGTGGACGGAGTTAGAACCTTCCGCTGCTGCTGCTGCGTATGGAGGGAATCTAATTCCTGATCTGATGTAGAGGACTCCTGTTTGCTGCCAATTTGTCATCAGCTGCTATTGACCTGGCAAACGACCAAGGACATTTATTTGTACCCGTCGCAACGGATCGCTTTGTAAGCTGATGATAATCATAATATGATATACTGTAGCATAGGGCATGCACATTGCACAAGGCTGAGTGATATGTCTCTTGGTTAGATGATCAGCCAAGAAGTTGGAAGGTGGAGGTTAAATATCTGCACCCAGAACTAACAAATACATTCACCATTTGGTGGTAATAATGTTATGGGGTGAGGGATGGGGTGGACACCCTCACTCAAATGCCATGGGTAAGAAAATCAAATAGCTAACACACCATGCCCACAGAGCTCTGCCTTTCGGGATTATCTTAGGAGGCTTAACTTCACCTAACCTTATTTCATCTGTCCTGAACGTGCCTCGATGCCTCAGCCGGTAGAGGCTACTTGTTTGGATGGTGATTTACACAGGTGTTGAAGCAAGACAATCTCTTAGCGGTGTGTAAAACGTAGTTCTTAAAGAGGATGGAGATTTAGGCTCCCTGGATTGGCATAAATTTGGCCCTGGGATAGGAGGAGACACGAGAGTTACAGTAGCACATGTTTTCAGGCAGAGCATTAAGTGACACTCGACAATTGCAGGAAAACTACTCCCTCCCTGTCAGTGACAGCGTCATGCTGGAAAACAGCAGAAGAGGCAGAAAAACATTGGTGGAAAATAAAGATGTCAAGAAACAATTGCCGGAGTAAGAGCGTTCAAGTAATGGGCCAAGTGTCTTCGGTGGATCTTGGCAGGCTCTGTTATCCAAGGCTTCGGGTAAAACACGTAGTAAAAGGAGTTATAAAATAGACTGGTTACTGGCAGAAGACCATCTTCGTGTCATTAAGGAGAGTCTATTTCTGAGAAGATCGATCGCACGTTTCGTACTGTAGAGTAGCTGCTCGTCTATTACGGGGCTGTGTAAAAATGGTCTTTGGAAATGTGCTTTCAGATGTGCGTGGTTTCTTAAGGATGGTGATAACTTTATGCTGCATGGGCCATAACTGCAAGCTGCAAGAACAATTCTATATAAGCACTGCTTCAAAAAGCCACTTGTGCCGGGAGCTGGAGAAATATGTAAGCCACATTGGACCATAATATTAAATTTATCAGATTCTTAGAATGGGTAGAGAAATCATGAGCTTTTGCCTTCATTTGCCTTTTTCTATAAATAATAATAATAAGATCTTAGAAACCTACTATTATTCTCCGGAACGAACTGATCCGTTTATGTTGATTTGACTCTAGTTTCTGCAAAGCATCTAGACATGCGATTTTCTTTGCATGCTTTAAAGTCTTTGCTGTGTGTGTTTGGCCCTCATTATGTGCGAAATCTGCTTTCGCTCTCATCTCTCGTAAGATCTAGGCATCATTTGACTTCAGCTGTTACGGCATATCACCCATGCTCAGATACTCCTCTGTTATTATGACACAATGTTAGTACTGGTTGCCTCTTTGCCTGTGGTCTGTGACCTCACTTTGTGTGGTCTGTTACCTCTTCTTGTGTGGGCTGTGACCTACTCGCATGTGTGTGTGTGTGGATGGTTGCCTCCACTTTCCAGGTCATCTGATATGCTAATATTGGAATCTTTATTTCTTGATCATGATAATAAATCCTTGTTTAACTCTTGGGAGCTATGCAAGGCACGTTAATTTGTTAACCTATATAATTTCAGTCTTATTAGTAAGTCTTAATGCAGATGGATGTAGTCTTATATGAGGACTGTAAGGCCTCGTTCTTGTATTATTCGTGAGTCCGCTTTCAATTGCATTCTACAATAAATTTAGTCACTCAGAACTATACTAATTCATGAATTAATGAATGAATTGATGAAATGAATGAATAACCCAGCCTCGTTCAGTTGATCAGATAAAATCTTGCAGTACTTACTGATATCTGTCGAGAAAGTGACCGGCTATTTCCTCCATTGAAAACGACATGCAAAATGAATTTGACGCCTTGCTCAGCTGCCAATTTGACTCCTGTAATAACCTGTATCGTCCATTCATAGTTTGTCTATAAATATCAGTTTGTCTGTCAGTTCAAGTTGTCAATAAAGAAAGATTATTATTATTATTATTATCTACATAGCAGGGAACATTTGGCTTTTTCATTTTAAATCAGAAGTTGTTAAAAGGTGTAAGTAGCAGAGTATGATATAGTTATTATAGATAAGTTATTGATATGATAAGGATTTTGGGAATTTCTGGGTGCGATTGTTAGGTAATTGAAAATCGTCAAATATCTTTTAATGAAATTCCTCCACCCGTAATCCCATCAATCAATCGCAATTTGTATAGCTCCTCTTCAAGATCACTACTCATTTCGCTGTGATCAGAATAAGTGACCTTTGTTGTACGCTGGTTTCTTCTGCTCGACTTAAGATCATTAAATTGATGAAAGGAGATGTGATGAAGATCCTATGATCATTCTCTAGAATGACGTCATTAATAGGGTTCTTTACAAATTTAATACTCTGTGGAATGATGTCATTTATAGGGTTCCTTAAAAATGTAATGCTCTATGGAATGACGTCATTTTCAGGGTTCCGTAAGTGTACATAAAATGAATTATATTTGTCTTTTCAGTAGAGCCTGCTAAATATAACTGCACCGGTTGTTGCCAGAAGTACTATCTAAATTTGTCACAACTAACGTTATTTCCCGTGGGGGTCGTGGAAAGCAATCGTTGGTTGTCATGGCAGACCCTGTATTGCTGCTAATTAATTAACTCTTAAGGTTAAGAGATGGTGACATTTAGAGACTAAGTAGCAAACCCTACCTCTTCTTAATCTAGTCATGCAGCAGCTGGTGTCACGAAATAGAGTATCCCATTAAAACCTTATCCCCTATTATATATATATATGTATATATATATATTCATTTATTATTCAATGCAGGATGACACACCACATTGCTGCTCACACGGCGTAAAAAACTTCTGAGAGTTAATGAATGAATGTAACGATTTCAATCATTGGATTTGAAAATCAATAGGCAAAAAATCAAAATCGAGTATCCGGCCGGATGATCTTGAATGTTTAGAACCATACCCTCATGCGAAAGTTTCCCCATTACCCATGCGAAGTCAGCCCCCTTATAAAAGTATCCGAAGAATAGGTTATTTCATTACCTCCCACATACTTTTAAGGAGGATAATATTCAGCGACATCGGCAAGAACTTGCAAGGGACCCAGAAGAATTGTGGCTGTTTGCGATGATGTTGTAAATTACCACAGCTGTATCCACGTGTTATCAATGCACAGGACCGGTAATGGAGTGAAGCATGAAAGACCCGATTGTTTCGATAAGACTGTTGTACCCAAGTATGTCGTGTGTCTTCTAGGCTGTCGAGCTTTAGAGGCAGCCCGGTTAACGTAAACATGTCTGCCATTTCCTGGCAACGTAAAGGGAAAGAATAGTTGTGTCAGCTTCTGTTTAAAATGACAAGTGCTACTTGACTTATCAGTTGTTCCACGGTCCTTTCTGAATTAGCAATGAATGGGAATTCAGTCTATTTGGCCTGTGTACATAATTAATTTACGGATTTCCTCAACCATACTGGTTGGCATGTGTATACTATAAAGAAGCATTAGCGTTGCTTAATCCTCAGCATTGGAAGTAGTTATTTTTAGGAAGTTCTTACAAAAAACAAGTACTTTGCAATAAAGTCTGTCTTGATGACAATTTCAAACTGCACAAAAAACCAAGACGTGCAGCACTTTTTGTATGTTATTTAACGACACAATGTTCAATGTCTTTGCACATTCATGCAGATGATATGTTGACAATTATTTGCTACTTATTGACTTAAATAAAGAGAGTCGAATTGAATTGTATTAAAAGTATGCAACTATGTGGTCATACCTTTCCAACACCATCACCCCATTCATCCAACTCAAATAGTGTATTTTTCAACCAGATTCCAATTTTTAAAGAAGTTAGCTTCATTGCACAAGTTACAAAATGTGGGCCCCAAAGGAACATAGAATCCCACTTAACGGGACACCAAATTTCAGTTTAATGCACAATTGTTGGTGGTCTATGTGATTTTATTGACATTCTGGTACAAAATACAATCTTAATCATCAAAGACAACAAAAAAACAGAAACTGATGTGTCATTCATGCAAATATGTATTATAAAATACACATAGACATGCAAACAGTCATTTCATACATGCATGCATTCAAGGGCGACCATTCTAATTGAAAAAGGCAACAAGGATTATTAATGGGGTGTAAGCATGAAAAGTGTGGCGGTTTGTAAACGAAGATTTTTATTACAGCATTTTGAGGGAATATGCTGTCAGACTGTTATGCAGCTCATCGATGAACAGTTCGATATTGGAAAACACATGTAATGTCACACACAAGCTTGCACATACAATGTTGTATGTACATGCATGCAACAGCACTGCACGCAAACAGAAATGGTTCAAAATAGGATGGCTATTGGGTGTGTCAAGCTCTCTCCAACTCACTTGAACAGAAATAGTCATGAACCTTGATATTTGTACTGCAATTACATTTTTAGCATAATTATATATATATATATATATTACTTCCATAATGATATATAGTAAACTTAAATGATTTGCATATATATATATATACTTACACCCCCGTTAATATATAATATTATGAGGACTGTCAAATTACAAATGGAAGGTGGTAGTTCGAACTATAACTGAAGAACTATCTGAAAAATTCCCAATGACCTATAACCTGACGCAGAAGTTCTTTTAAGAGCTGCTGAAAATAGAATGATTGCTAGAACATGGCAGAGTTCACACAAGGATGGACCTTTCGACAAAGACCAGATGATTAGTCTGATCCTACTTAAGACAATCCGTAGGATCTTGCTCGATGTCACCACCCCATCGTATGCTCTCTGGCTTATATTGCATTGCTCTATACTTTTTTCCTCGAACATTGATTTGTCTTTATATATCATCCACTTTGACAGCGTGTTGAGTGGTTCACCTAAATGCCTTGCATCTGTAATTCTAGATTTGTCCCTTTCTATGCATAGCAACGCATTTATTTCGATTTGCTCAAACAAATTCTTCTGGGTTTGGCATGTCATTTTTAAACGTGCACAATCCACACGTTTACTAGTTTACTATATATCATTATGGAAGTAATTTTAGGAACATGGGTTAGTATCGAAAGAGCCACTTGATAAAAGAGCAACATGAATTAAAACGAGCGACACACACCTGAGACTTGAATTCTAACGAGCGACAACCAAAGATTTTAAATTTTATGAGCTTTTAATTTCGCTATTTCCTGTTTTATTGTTCACTCTACAGCTGCAAAGAAAACAAAACAAAGTGTAATTTTAGGACTAGAATCCGCACAAAGTCGTATTAAGTTTAAAGCAAAATTCTCAATATATACCACCTACAAACTCTTCAAACAAACTTGCTTTGCATTATATAGGGAATTGAAACATTTTCTTTACTCCTTGACAGGCCTGAAAGTGAGCCTGGTCTATCTAAGTCTGAGACTCGGAATTAACTTTTGCAAGCTGTATAAAAGCGATGGAAATACATAGATATTAAGGGCAAGAGATTCGGTTATACGTTTTAGACCACTTTCGGCATCACTCCTTGCTAACAATATTCATAATCCCCAATATCTTGCTAGTTGACAGACTACGATATTTTAATCAATAATTTGTCTCTTTTTCCTATGTTGCTCTTTTGAATTCGCAACATTTGTTTTTGCTCTTTTAAAACTGCTTTCGATTTGTTGCTCTTTCGTTGCGTTGTTCTTTCATGCTGTTTTGCTCTTTTGTTGCGTTGTTCTTTGTTGCTCTTATGACCCGCTTCTTAGGAACGTTACATGAGTATGAAAGTCTGTCTTTGTCAAGCGTGGTCACTGGTCATAGAACACTTTTCCTTGGAGGCTGACTATGTTTAGGTCTGTAAATGAGTCTCGGGTACAAAAACTGAGTTGAAGTATTAGTCGCCTTACTTGAGTGACCTGAGTGAATTAGACTGTTTGATGCCTGAGTCCTGCCCAGATAGATACCCAGGCTGAAAATGTGTACAGAATCACAGATTGGCAGAGTAACTCCGATATTTTACGAACTGAAAATTAGCATTGCAATTAGTAATACTTTGGTGTATTCAGGTTTGATGAAAGTTGAAACATAGTTATATCATATGTGCTTACATTGGTTGTGGCTGGCCAGTGGCCAGATGCTTTGAGGTATGCAGTTTGATATAATGTGATTACCTTTTTGCATGTTTACATTGATTGTTGCTTGGCTCTTGACTGTAATTCAGCATTACGAGAAGTTTGAAATATTGAAGTTCGACACACCAAAGTTACATGACAGGTCCGAAACTGGATTGATTTTCTGTTCGCTAGACAAATTCTGAATTTATCAGTCCTCCGAGATAGACGAATTGTTCCATTTGTTCAATAGTGCCACTTTGTATATTGATAGCTATTTGTGTCTTTTTGATTTTTTCAATCACCATTGTCTTGGTTTTCTCTGCGTTGATCATGAGGCCGAGCCTTCTACTAGTCTTGTCGATCTGTATAGTAAGAGCTTTGCAGTTCTGGTCCGCTTTTGGTGAGAAGGCCAATGTCGTTGGCAAATCATAGATTATTCACCAGTCATCCATTTAAGTTGATCCCTGTCTCATTGTTGCTAAGGCTGCATGCCATTAATGCTTCCAACACTTAAGTTAAATAAGTATGGGAGATAAGATGCAGCCTTGTCGTACTCCCATTTTGTGCGAAAGTATTCTATAATCTTTTTGTCTACTCTGATGATTTTCTGTGTATGCCTTGCTCATTTTATCAATTGTTCTGGTATCCCAAAATTTTGCATTACTCTCCACATTCCATCACTGCCATAATACGCTGTCGAATGCTTGTTTCTCAAATAGCAGTAACAAAAAGACATACAAAGGAGAATCGGATTTGCTTCACAAGCATTTGGAATGCTAGAATTAACAACAAAAAACCAAGATAACAACATTGGAAACTATGATACAACTGATATTCCTGTATGGTTCAGAAAGCGGGATAATGCAATGGCAAGATGAGAAGAGAATTCTAACTGCAGAAATGAGTTGGCTACAGAGGATCGCATGGACTTCAACCTTTACAGAAAATTAGTAACGATGACCTAAGACAATCATTAGACATTGAAACAACTCAGTTGAACAAAGTTGTTCAATGAAGACCGCAATGGTTTGGACATGTTGAGAGAATGTCAGTTGACAGAATCCCTCATAATGCACTGCATGCAAGATTCGAAGGAAAAAGAAACAGAGGCAGACCAAGACTATGCTGGATAGGCAAAGTGATGAAATAACATCACTTCGACGAACACTGTGAGGAGCAATTGACTTGACGCATGACCGAAGACAATGGAGCTCATTTATTCGTACCCATCGCTGGTATCAGGAACTGATTGATGATGATGATGATGACCGATTCACGACTTGAAGTTCTCCGAATCACCGATCAATTGGATTGTGCAGTCTCATTCAGAATTCACTGGGGTTGTCTGTGAGTGACCAGCTTGCAGTGCAAGTCTTCTGTGCACTTTCTGTGAGCACTAGTCGTGGATATTTTTTTCCAACAAAGCAAAAATTGTCACCAGCAGATCAAACATTGGCAACTTCTGAAGTTGATTATCTGTTGCCTATTACAGCAGCTCAACCTGTGACCACCAGTGGTGCGCGAACAAGGGCTAATATTTTCTTTTCTTGTGTAAAAACGTGGAAACACATCTACATTTTACAAATATTTTAAAAATTTTGTTCTTTGTTTCAATGACTACAAAACAGCATGAACGAATAGTATCCTCATTCATGAAAAAAATTCTGCTGGGCTACCTTGCTTCTGGTTTTCTTAGAAAGATGGAAGTGGTTGTTTGTGACCGAGATAACAAATATAGTATATATGTGGTCTTTGAGTCTCAAAAGGTTGAGAACTGCTGGTCTGTTGTCCATCCATGACTACATCTATCTTGCCAAGGTTTTGTCAGAGTCTTGAGAACTGCCTGCATTAGAATTCTGGTCCCTGTTTTCGGTGTCACTAGCTCCGCTGTAACTAGATTCATTGAACCGTTACTCCCCAGGGATGCGAAGGTAATGAATGAAATTGAGAAAGCGCAGTAGTCTCTCCAAATCTCTAAGGGAATTTGCTACCATTCGTCTTTGTTTTCTTAGCCATGGCGTACAGGAGAGCAGGTGGCTAGTTCTTCTGGTCTATCAGATCAACTGTTGATATCATGGGAAATCTTAAAGCGAGGGCTTTTTGACACACAGGGTTGTAGTAAAGAACCATTCTTGTGTGCTCAGAAATGAATGTCAGACGTCTACAGTTACAATTGTTGCTCCAAAATCTCACCTTGCATACTTGTTATTTAGAAAGTTAGAATAAAAAAGAAAGTGTAGAAATAAAAAAACAATATATGAAGTGGCAAAATTGCTCTGTGGTCTTGATTAAATAACCTGTGCACAGAATATTCTGAGTTGTTGATGATTTTAAAAGTACAAGTTCTACCATACTGCCTGTGACAGATGGCAACTATATAGCGTGCATACTGGTTCTACAATAGGCAAAAGGAAATCAGGTTTTATGTTGCCAATAGAGTCCATCAGCATTGTGCTATGATCCATCAATCATTCAATCAACATATCTTTTGTTTGAGAAGTATAGTTGACATGAGACACAATTGGTTACATTATGACAAACTAACATGTGATCTATGCTGTGCCCCACTATTGAAAATACTAAGTGCTTTAAAAATGCATACTTAAATATCTTAGCTGGACTTGTGTATTTGTTATGGTCTCCTGTTAAACCACTGCTCCAGAGATACATAATGTTAGAACTTAGAATGCTGTACATGTTTTTTAAAATTGTTTTAGTTTATGAGTGTCAGATTAGTTGCTGAGATTGCACTGTGTTGCTGGATTTGGGTCCGTAGCTTAGCGGAGAGAGCGGTTGGTTGATAAGCTGAGCAGTGTCAGATCTGTCGATCATGGATTCAAGCCCCATACAGGCAGTAATTTATTTTAAGCTGCCAAAGGCGCTGTTCTGTTGTGTGGTTTGTCTCGTGTCAGTTGGAAAATAAGATCGCCCACCCCCACTCC